>JAQGAZ010001724.1:0-25250 GCA_034692225.1 Polydesmus complanatus | reverse complement strand
AAAAAAATCGATTTTCCTTAAAAATTGACATAATTATTAATTTTTCAAAACTATACTTTATCTTTACGGACACTATAGTATTTTCTTCTTTTAACAACAAATAGGCTTAGATGTCCTATTTTCAAATCACTCCGCTATTAATGCTTTAAATCAAATACTTTCTTCGACAAACCTCAAAGATAACGTATCACTTATAAGTGATATCTTAACCGTTTTTGATGTTGTGGTAAATTATAAATCCCTAGAAAAGTTCATGGTAATAATAACTCAAACGTGTTCATAAAAACCGAATGCGCTTGCAACCTAACTTTTTTTTTTGGTTAATATAGATAAATGTGGATGCCGATATTTTAAATCAAGCGTTACTTTCGTCAGAAAAACAACTGTTTCTTCCATCAATTGAAATTTACAAGGCAATAATTACATCCAATCAAATAAGTAAAGAGGTTTTAAGAACAACGTATGCGATATTATTGAATTTGCTTATTAAGGTACAAAAATATATAAAAACAATTTCAACAATTTCCTTTTTTACAATAATTACAGTAACACTTTATATAGGAGGTAAAAGATGAAATGTTAATCGACGCCATATTCTCATACTTCATTTGTCTATTTGCATCGCATCCTGAACTAGGTAAATTGCCAAACATTGATACAAAATCAACAAATTTACACGTACTGTACATGTACATGTACTTTATATTTTAATTGGAAAAGGTGAACATCTACTTCCTAGCGAATGGACTGTCACAACCATAGAATTCCTCATCGAATACAAAACTTTTAAACAGTTGGATTATTTTTCCTTATTTATAAAAATGGTAATTAACCCTCCGCCATCATATTTATTTTTTTTTGCTAACTTACGTGTATACAAATGGAAATATTTGCTCTGAACAGGTGGACAAGTATGCTAATCGAAGCGAAAATAAATGGACTTCGTTACTTGAATGTATCAAGAAGGTTAAATAAACGTTTGTTTTGTGTATATGTGCACAAATATAAATATATTTTTTTTAACATTATATACCAAGCTGTAAATAAAATAAACCCTCTTTTAATCACCCTTCAACAAGTTTAATTGTTATAAACTTTGAATAAAATAAAGTCAATTGAGAAAAAACATGATAAATTTGCACCGTCAGAATTTTAACGCAATTCAAAGTTCACCTCTACAAACGCGCTGGCTTCCAGAGCCATAATCTTTCTAGAACCATAATCCCAATTCCATTAATTATCATAATATTATTACTGTATTTAAAAATTATTATCGTCCAAACAAATTATTAGTTTTATGTAAATACGGTAAAAGGCAAATAAATCCCTCTACTTGTTCCCCACCACATTTTTAAAAACGATTTACAACGTGGACGTCAAACGGCTAAACAAATGGCGGATACCCAAGTTTACTCTAACTTACAATAATTATTATTATTATAATAAACCGGCTAGAGCATAGCTGGTGGAACTAATAATTTCAATCAGCCATTATGAATGCATAACTTAAATAATTACCGTATATTATAATGTAAAATTAATGGTTATCAAAGTCGGTCGATCAACCGGTAGTTCAGAATAGTCGTATCGGTCTTTATCTCAATACACATGTACATTTTCTAAATATAGCGGTTTTACTATTAACAATTAAAATACTTTTGCAAACATAACAAAATAATCAATAATGTAATTTAAATAGGTGGAATTCTTACCCAATGCTAAAGGCCGGTAGCCGACGGTTGCTGATTCGCGGTAATAAATATGCACTGCTGAATTAATCTTAATAACTTTACAATACCGTACTGTAATTATGATTATCAATTAATGAAAATTACAAGTTTAAATAGTTAATAAATAAACAACAGTTACAAATTACTCCGTATTAGATTAAATTCCAACGAATGACGACTGAATTAACACCTGTACTCGGAGATTTACGCGCGCGCGCTTTTCTAGTTTTAATTTAAGCGCTAACCACCAGGGGACGCCAGTGTACAGATATGGTTCAGCTGAATGCGGTACGCGAAAGTCAGCTGTTATTAATGCTTTTAATTTTGAAAACATCATATTAAATTTACATTTGATGATGTATTTATCAGTTATACTCAACGTATCAACTATTTTGTTACATTTTTTACAACAGGGTAATAATTGTGCAGTTGGCTATTTATTAAAAAACTAGATAAACCGATTTCCATCGAGGATTTGTTTGAGAATGAGGTTATCTGTTGCAAATAAAACTAAAGAACCCAAGGAAAAGTTAGGATGGCTTTCTATTTTACTATTTGCTATCATCTTGCCAATATCAACGCTGGTTTGGATTGCATCTATAGTATTTTTTGATTCCGGAGAAGGTTGGATTATTTTAAAATTAACTATACAATACTTCTGTTATCACTTGCTGCGCCCTAACTATTTTTATTTACCTTTTTGTAGGTACTACTTCGTCCCCAACTAGATGCTTATTATCCGCTGCTTTTCCAATTTTTGTAGCAGCGTATGGTCTCAGAAGAAAAAGTTTAGATTGTTCAGGAGCTCTAGCAGGCAATTATTTAAAAACCGGCACCAAAATATTTTCTATTTACTATGAATAAAATTATAGGATTTATTATCGGCTTCATCATCACATATAGCAGCTATTTCTTCACAATATGTCTTCTTGTATTTTTTTTAACGTCTTCTAAAGCTACTAAATTTCGAAGTCACCAGAAAAAAATATTTGAAGACGATTATAAAGAAGGTTCACTTAATTTTATCCGAAATAAATTCCGATTGACCATAAACACATTTTTGTGGTGCCATTACAGGTGGGCAACGCAATTGGCTGCAAGTGCTGTGTAATGCGGGCATGGCCACAGAATTAGCCCTGCTTTATATGATCGATCGAGGATCGGATTTACCAGGAGAGCGAGCGATAGATTTTACATCTGATTATAGAGCTTCTTATTTGGCAATGGGAGTTATGGCTTCCTTGGCTTGTAGCAATGGGGATACTTGGGCTTCCGAATTCGGATCAGTCGTCGGTAAATCTTCACCTTATCTCATAACTTCGTGGAAAGTGGTGCCAAGAGGTATAACTTTTAAAAAAAATGCAACTGTTGAAACTGAATCATTTATTTTTATATCGATTGTCAAGGTACCAATGGTGGAGTCTCACTTGCCGGTTTATTTTTCAGTGCTGCTGGAGGTTTCGCAGTTGGATTTGCCTATTATTGTTGTCTTTTAATTACATTAACTTACGATGAACTTGAGGAACAGCCTCCTCAATGGCCTGTGATCATTATTGGATCATTTGCAGGGTTATTTGGGTCTTTGGTAGATTCGGTGTTGGGAGCGACTTTGCAATTTTCTGGTTACTAATTAATTAATTAAATGTTTTTTTCTCCTCGCATTATTAATACTTTTTGTTTGAATCAGGGTTAGAAGTAAAAACGGGTCGCATCGTTTCTATTCCCGCTCCAGGAGTTCGTCACGTAGCTGGATTATCCGTCCTTGACAACCACAGTGTCAATCTAATATCCAGTGTAATAACTGGATTAATTGTCCCAAAGTTTGCCGTCCTAGTTTGGGAATTTTTTTAGAATATCGTATATTTGTACAACTCATTCGTTATAATAATATTTTTATTGCTGCGATTACAATAATGTAACCGATATTACGAGGTACTCTTTATTATTATAAAAGTTTTGCGGAAGAGGGTTCATTTTGTATTTTAAGATTAATAATTGTTCTACGAAAAATTGGTTCTATATTTTTACAAGTTGTAATTAAAAAAAATAATAAATTGGCGTAGACATTTTGTCAAATTTTTGAGTCTATCAATTGCTCCAAATAAAAATTTTGCCAAAACAAAAAATAATTATTAAAGTCGTATTGAACTTGATAATTTATGCAACCTAGAGTCATTTGAAATCTTCATTAAATTTTGTCTTCTTTCGTCATTAAGTTTGGAACTTGAGTTATATATTTCTCATTAAACTTAAATTACCGGACACAGTAATTGATATAAATACAACGTTTATAAAGCACAACTAGTCGAAATGGATAATATAAGAATGAACTTTACAATCAACAGGAAACTTCGATTTACCTTTCTAATAATTATAATCGCAAACAGACGATAAATTTCATCGCACAGTCATAATGCTGTAACACTGGTTTTAGCACATTAATTACAAGAGCAGGAAAGTGAGATAAAAGAAAAATGTTCATGATTTGGTGGTAACGATTTGTAGGACTTGCACATTGTTTTGAATACATAAAAATAACTGTATCGAGGGTGAATGACTATTGGAAATGTGCCACTTTCCACCACAAATAGTGCTGCCAACTAGAACTGTATAATAATAATAATTATGTTTCATAAGATTGTCAGCTACATTTTAGAGGTACATGTAACTCGATCACGAACCTCTAGTAGCATGTATATAAAAATAAAAGAAAATTTTCTAATAAATGCAATCAATATTTTTGCGCAGCAATAATAATTAAAAAATGTAATCAGTGATTGCATTTACATGCACAGATAGTAAAAAGCTTTTTTGTGTCAAAAAAATAAAACAAAACATAAAATACCTCAATTAAAAAATGTCGCACGTATGCTACGCACCTCTGTGTCAATGTAATAGTAGGTAAGGTATGCAACCGAAAAAGTATTATTCAACCACACATAAAATTAGATACTAATATAAATGAGATAAGGAAACCTTCACTCAGAACTAAATAAAATAAAATAAATTTTAAACGTTATGTGTTTATTATTTTTCGTGTAAAAACTCAACATTAAAACCTGCACCTCGATAATGGTTATGACCCTTAAGACAAGGACAAATACTGGAAAAAGTTAAACAAAACATTTCCACTATCACAATTCTTTTTGTTTTTTAGTGTAATAATAATAATTATATAATAAATATAAACATATATATCATAATATTGTTGCTTATTCGTGAGGTCCTATTTAGAGAAGAGAATTGACCAATTACAATAATATTTTAATCGATTTCTAAGTTTTTGAACATGTTAAATGTATTCTGATTAACAACAATTTAGTAGATTACGACTTTGTAATGCTGTTTTATTAGTGAAATCGCATGAGATTTCTATTAAATTCATCCGTAAAATAGAGGCCTAATCTTTAAAAACTACACCGCAAGCTACAGTATTTAATTATATATCGGAAATAAGCAATTTCATTTTCGCATAATTTATAGTTGCTCATTTACTGAAAGATGTAATCTCGTAATAAAACGAATATAAAATTCTTACATCTTGGTATTGGTCAGTTCCGCATCACTAAATAGCGCATTGTACTATTTGTTTAAAATAATGCAAACCAAAAAACAACTTAATTTTCTGTAATATTGTATAGTTAATCAAAATTCTAATCTAAGAATGATCAACGGTATTCATTTTTTTTTTTTTGCCTGATGTACAATATCATATTTATATTTAGATACATAATTATATAGTTAGTAGTTTAGCTGTATGTGTTCGTTTCAATTATATATGTACACGATCCTTATTTATTTACAAGTAATTACAGGGACGTTAAAATAAGGCAGGTTATTGTAGTTTAGGTTGTGCACGTAATTGTGTACTTGCCCAATGTACATTGACAGGATTTTAATTTCTTACCTAGTGGCAGTCAGTTGATTGAATGGATAGCAATTCCGAAGACGTCGATATAAATGAAATAAAATTGAAAAAGGTTGATCAGTAACTGCTATGACGACCATAGTGGCGATTCCTGTTTGAATGATAATTATTATGATGGTTTGTTAAATGATGACCTCCTTTATGATAACCGTCCCAATGGTAAGAAGAATTCATTCGAAAATTTCGTCGATTCTACAAATTAATACGTCATTAAAATGAAACAAAAGTTCAATTAAAACTAAATTGTACTTGAAAATTGTGCCCCCTGGTATTCATTTCTTGTACTTGCTGAAATGGATTCGACTTATTTCGTGGCCCTGAATGATACGAATGATTTCGTACTTTTTTGGTCTGTCAAATGAAATAAATACTTTATAATAACTGCAACTGTACGGTACTTGATGAAAACAATGTTTTATTACCTTTCCACGATCTAATTCTTCGTTATATGTGTCGTCACTATTCTTTTCCTCATTACTGCCTAACCTGTATACATATCCACGTCCACCATCCCAAGCATTAACTACATTAGCAAAAACAGATTTATAATTAATTGTTAATAATTTTTCTTATTTTCGGAGAGAAATTTATTATTTACCTCCTTTACCGTATCCTCTACCTCCTTTCGATAGTAATTCGTCAATGGTGGCAGAGCCGTTACTAGTGGATCCGCCGTGATCGTTTTCAGTCGAGGTTGCCGACACACAAGAAGCGTTTCCATTTTTAGAAGGAGAATGAGCACAACTAGTAATTTCCTCACTATCCTTTCTTAATTTCACATCTTTAAAATAATTAAAATGTGGTAATTAGTAATAGAAAAATCTAAATGTACTGAACAAAATATGCATCATTTAAATAAGTGGTAGTTAATCTAAAGTACTGAAAAGTTTAAACACTATTATTCTTCTATACCTTGAGATGCGTGGCATTTCTCTTCTTCTAAACTTTCCTTCGTTTTCTCAACCCATTCTAATTCATAACTGTTATCACTGCTTCGACTGTGACTACTACTGCTATGCCGCCTTTTCTTTTTACTGAAATGTAAATCACCATTTTCACCCTCTTCACTGCTAAACATTTAGAAAAATGTAATTAATATTGGAATTTAAATAACACTGTTGTTACATAAATTATCAAGAATTACCCTTTTCTACGCTTCGAGTCATCGGAAGACGAATCACAATCTTTGCGGCAATGTTTCTTCCTTTTCTTGTGCTTCCTTTCACCATCGTTAGGCGGATGATCCAACTCTGGAGATCTCGAGTTCCTCATGTACCCATTACTAAGTTGAGGTACGAACTTGGCTTCAGAATTAGAGTTATCTTCTATACTCGAAGGAATGGTTCGTTCTTCGTTAGCAGAACATCTACCAAGCGAGGATTGATTCGAATTTTCTTCAAAAACCATCTTCTCACTTGTAGAATGTCGCCTAAATGCATTACAATCTTTCGACTTAATCACATCGTTTGTTATCTCAACTTTGTTTAATTTTTTTAACGCGGAATTAGAACTTTCACCGTCACTATCTAACCGTTTTGTTTCCGATTTATCGCGCACAATCCAATCAGTCGTAGAGTTTACCGAATTAGTACTACTTTCGGAATTCAAGGAAGGCGATTGCTGACAACTGTCTTGAATCATCCACTGTGAAGTAGCGTTCATTTTCGAGCTCGCTAAAACCGTAGACACCGTTAACGAACCTTCAAGATGCAATTTATCGTTTGTACTTTTATTATTATTAATTGAATTTAATGAATGGTTAAATAATCCCTTATCTCTCTTACTTTTATCGGAATCTTCATTAGTTTTCGCACTTAAAGAGCAATTAAGATTAAGATCTAGCTTAGACCTCGATTTTATGTTATCCTTAATGTCAGAGTTTTTAAGGTTCGATGATCCCGCACTACCGTTATTCACACTCGCGGATTTTACACAACTATCTTGATCTGATTCTTCCGATGAATCAGCAACATAAGGAACGAGACTCGATGTTTTTGGAGTCGACGACGATTGCGTTGATGAAGATAAACTTGCTGTACTATTATAAGGCTGATTATAATTAACAACTTTTCCATTTTTTATGTGCATCACGATCCTTGGATGTTTAGGTTCACCGTTCGTGTCACTTGGTTTGCCATTGTCGTTGGTCGACGGTCCGGCAACTAATTTAGAAACTGAATTTTGAGCATTAGACGATTTAAATTCAAAAGAAATTCTCTCCCGCGGCGTCGACAAAACGTTTGGAGAAGAAGTTCGAAACGTGCTTGATGATGGGAAAGAGGACGTTGAAGCTTTACCTGAACCATCGATATTCTTTGTGGAAGTGAATAACGCGGGTTTTGGCTTGACTAAATTATTTGAGGTCTGATTAAGATTTTTTCGGACTAACGGAGAGCTAGAAGCCTCATTTCCTACGTTTCCATTCATTAAACTAGTACCATTAGTTGAATTTGGAGCAGAAAATAAATGAGAGGAATGCTTCGATGTTTGCAATGAATTGGTGGTTGCGCCCTATGTTTAAAAAATTACGTTATATTATAAAATATTAACGTAGCAATCTTGACATACCTTAAAAACATTCCCATTATTTGGACCTTGCGTGTAAAACAGCAAATAAGCTTGCTGACTAAGAACATAGTTCAAACTGACTTGCCGTACCTCATTTAAATAATAAATCGCTATTTTAAACCGTTTATTAAACTCTCAAAAATAATTAATTTACCTTGCTATCATCCATCATGTACCACAAATTATTTGAATTACGAACAAAACAAAAATAATGACCAGAATTGCACGAAACACCCTGATGAACAAGTACAGCATACAAAACGTACATAATTGGAGGACCCTAAATAAAAAATATAGAGACATTTTATCAAAATAATTTCATATTGCATCTTACCTGTTTATTTGACATATAAATCCTCATATCGAATTTTTCAGGAAACGATATATGTTTAGTAATTTTTCCACCAATTGATCGACTATAATCAAACCTAAAATAAGAGAAAAATGCATTATTTTAATACCTCCTTCTCAAAAAAAAAAATATAGCAATAAATTTGCAATCAAAAAATTTAAAAAAATAATCACCTTTTTAAAGTAAACGTAGTGATGTAAGGAGCTCGATGTATAGTAAAACGTTTTCTCGCAGGACACTTTTGCTTGCAACTAGGACACATATAAGCATTTTCATTATCTAAGACTTCTGGTTGCACAAAATGATGTAACGCCATTTCGAAATGTTGGACAGTCTAAAATAAAAATTTCTTTTAAATAAAAAATTAAAAAAGAAAATAATTATAGGTTACCTTAACATCTAACATGACATCCATAAAGTGATCATAAGTGTCACTTTTCTTTTTACATCTAAGGCAAATTACTGAATATATTTAGAAAAAAAAAACCACGTCAGAAAATGAATACCTCTTTAACATTAAAAATAATCAGCTTAGTGTAACAAATTTAGATCTCATCGAAACATTTAACACAATTTTATTTTAATATATACCGGTAACTAAAAAAATGAAAAAAGATGAAATGGAAATAAAGCAGTTGCGCTAATACACTAAGCCGATGATCTAAGAAATGTACCCTGAGATCTATGATATCCACCAAAAATCTGATTAACAACGGTTGTTTCATAACTTAATCGATCCAACCTATAAAATGTAATTAGAAATAGCAAAATCATAAACATTTAAAAAAATACATACTTTGCGGAAGAAAATCCATTAATGGAAGAGCTAATCATAGATTCCATTACATAATGAAGAAATTCGTGCGCATCTTCCTGCCTGCCCCAAGTCATGTGAGCCGCAATTGCTAAGTATAGTAAAATAGTATAATTCAAATTCCGTAATAAAACTAATAAAGCAATATATAAATAAAAATTACATTTTAATTTTTGTAAAATGCATTGGGGTCTGATAATTTCTCCATTTTTATCTAAAGCTCGACGAATATGACGTTGTAACTCGCACATCATACAGAAACCAGCATTTTTACCTAAAAAAAACATATTTTTAATTAAATAAAAAAATATTATTATTAATTTCACTCACAAGCGGCAGAATGTTCGTTAAACTCTATCAAATGGTTTACTAATGGTGCAGTATAGGTAAGACATTGCAACGTTGCGTTTAAAAAACAAGTATTCCCCAAATTGGCTAAACCGGCTCCAATTTTATGCACTCGTACCCATCCCAATTTAATTTTGTCCAAAGGATGAATAACTATTTTAGGAACTGGCATTCCATCAGTCTCCAACTGACAGTCATCACGATTGCCATTAGTTGAAACCGAAGCATTTTCTTAAATTAAATTAAAATAAATTATTTGATAATTTCGTTTAGCAAATCCTTAAAATATACCAAAATGTTCTTCTTTGTGATTGTTTTTGCTATCTTCATTTTCAGGATTGGGCTTCAAAAGAATATACTTTGATTGAAGAGACTTTATAGTGGAAGATCTTTCTTTCTTTGCCAACTGATAATCGATCTTGGTCATCAAAACATGCTTGGCAGATGATATTAACTGTTCATCCAAATGTTTCCCATCAGGTATTTTCTTAACTTCCAACGACGACCTGAGAGCAGTTTCTATCGAGTCGCAACCACTCGCTGCAGTTACAGCTGGCATTTCAATAATATAATGTTAAACTGGCACCTAAAAATAAAATATAAACCGTTACTAAAAGACTACAAAAGTCTAATATAATAATGGAATAACAAAATATGCAAGGAGGTTGCTTGTAAATCACTCTCAAAATATTAATTAATTTCTCATTGGCAAGATATATAGGCCTATACTTCAAAATTTCTACAAGAAACTGCATAATCCGCATTGATCTTAAGTATTTTTCTTGCATTATACAAGTCTTCGCACACAAGCACATAAATAAATGTATTGGATAGAAGCATGCTAGAAGTAAGCCTAACGTTTATAACGTGTTCGCCACTTCTCTGCACAGCACCGAAACTCCCGCCGGGTATTTCGATTTCTTTACTCCTATAAATTTTTTAAACTAGACATCATTCACAAACTGGTTTTACATTATTATATCTTACTTTGAATAATCGATCGACTAAAATGCATTTTTAAACGGTACATCTCGTAGATGTGTCGTCATCTTATTGTGTGAGAGCACCGCATTTATCGTTCTCCACCACAAAATGGCCCTGTCGGCATTCTTCACATCCAGATACTTCAAACGTTTTGCGAATATCCTCAATCTTAGACTATTTATTACAAGTACTAATTCTATATTCAATCACTATGACTTTTATTTACTCACCATGAGATTTTCAATAAAAATTAATTAATTATATCGGTATTTATTAAACCAAATTACATTAACTAGCCACAATACCGAAACATCCGGGTACTGGCGCTCCTTGGGGCAAAAATTGCGCGCATGCGTAAATTCAACGCAGGCATTTCCGGCTTCTTTTCCGGAAAATTCACTCGCGCCAACACATGCGCTGTGTGATCAAGGTGAACGATAATTATTTTAATCAAATTAAATTATAGAATTTTTTTTAAAAAAGTTCAAACCATTTTATAAATATGTATTCGTTAAGTCCGTATTACAAAGATAATGTAGAAGTAAAAAAACTGACGTGCATGTATGATATGAAGAGCTTTCAGGATGAGGTATGAATGAATTTGTCATAAGTCGGCACCACTATTATAAGCCGGTATATTACTGTAACTAGTTCAATGAAATGAGTTTCAAGGAAATTTCACATAAATGAACTGATAAAATAGATTACGTATATTAATTTTATATTTTTTGAATTCAACAGTATCAATTGCAGGTTGAAAGTTCCACTAGCAAGGCCATTACTTCTGCCGAGATGACCGTCAGCGAGATAAACCAAGCAGCTAATTTAGAGAAGCGTCAAATTTCCCTGATAAATCAATTGAAGGATTTAACACTGTTGCTTAAAAATATAAAAGGAAAATTATTAGCAGGTCCTCCAAATACAATTGGACCAGTGGTTCATCCTTTAAAAGTAAAATTTGAAAACTTTTAATGGTAGAATAATTTTTAAAAAGTATTTACCTTGCTACATTTTTAACAGGGCGATGAATTATTGGATGTTATCGTATATGCACCACCTACTTACAATCTATTGGCTTTGGTATTATTATCGGAATGGCTGAAAAAGCAATATATGGTCACGTTAAACCTTTACCTTCATTCATCATTAAAGAAGATTAATGAACGTTACCTGCATTTGTCAAAATACTTGGACTGTCAAAAGACGAATTCGAGATCTTCGTCGCAATTGATAATCACAGTTATAATAAAAGAGGGTATAAAACTATTAATTAAAAAATTATATTAATTTGAATGACACAGAGCTTGACATATTAAAATTTGCTGAATGATAGACACTACGTAAACATGAACTCAGTGTTCATAGCTACTGTAATTTTGTACTTAAACTAATGAGTAATGATTTAAATGTGTAGTCCTATTTTTTAGCAAGCCTTAATAACGTATAATTTCTTGTTACAGGCGTAGATTTACCTTTACTACGAATTTCCCAAAAACAACGAACACTTGTGGCTGGAGAGATGAACATCATTAGATTTTTGGCAACATTGATGTGGCCTCAGTATAGTTTTGAAGATCCAGTTCGTCTTACGGAAGTCGACCAATGGTTGGACTTGATCCATGACAATTATATAGGAAATCGAAACGATAAAGAAATATTAGATTTGCTTAATTCTCATTTGAGTCGAAATAATTACCTCGTTGGGGAAGCCTTGTCCATCGCCGATATTGGAGTTTTAAATTTTATTTCCCGACCTAACTTACCTAAAATTCCTCAGCACGTGAAACGCTGGAAAGATAGCTGCTTTTCTGATCCAACCGTTACAAGTGCGTGGACAGCTGTAATTTAGAATTGCTAAATAAAAAGGAATGTTATGTTAAATTATTTTTTTCAAACTTTCTTTTTTTTAAAAAAAAATTTCTTTTAAATAAAATACTTGTTTCGGCATTTTACTGCTATTAATATGATCAATAGAATTCAATTTTTTTCTGAGCTAAATATTTTGTTGACCTCTCAACATGAAATGGATACTTGAGATGTGTTTAAAGATTAAGTGGGTTCTGAGTCCACTGTCCATTTAGAAAACGTCACAAACTGAGATGCAATGAAACTTACCATTGTTTATCGAAATTATCATTGAATTGAATAGAAAGAAATAGTTTTAATTGTCCTCTACAGTTCGGTGTTAATTCTTTTAACTGTGCGGAGTTTAAAATGATGAGTGGTGAATTATATCTAACCTTCAACATGCATTTTAACATGGATTACTCGCGCAATCACAATGATGCCTTTTAAAAGAGAAATCATTCAACATGATGTAAGCCCACACGTTTAATTTTTTTTTAAATACATGTAAAGTTATTTTTTTTTTATTATTTAAAACAGTTGGCTATCGAAAATACCCCGTCGCATCAACAGAAGTTTTTGGTCATCGATGTTCATCTACTATATTTCAAAACTTTTGTTAAATATTTTATTTATATCCGGATTATTAACAGCCTCCATTACATTGCTTTTCATTTGCACTCCATCTGTGTTAATTTTATTTATTGGTAAGTGTTTTTGTTTTTTTACTCTAACTGTTGTGTTTGGCATGAATTTCGCCATTTCTATTTTGGTACACATTTATACAAAATACAATACCGGTACGTTTTTTAATTCCTT
This sequence comes from Polydesmus complanatus, assembly GCA_034692225.1. Taxonomy (NCBI): domain Eukaryota; kingdom Metazoa; phylum Arthropoda; class Diplopoda; order Polydesmida; family Polydesmidae; genus Polydesmus; species Polydesmus complanatus. The sequence continues at coordinate 11,862 of JAQGAZ010001724.1, read as the reverse complement.
TTAACTCATTTCGTTGGACACCATGTACAAAAGTTCAAAAGAACTTGGAAATAATCGTTTATTTAATTTATCCTATTCATTACGCTATCAAGATTTCAAAGTTCAATTAACTTCTTTAAAGTTTTTCCTTTCTTTAAAATTTATTTAAAATTGTAAAGCCAGTAGTAAAGAACAAACCCAAATAAAAAAATAATTTAAGAAAACATAAAACTTACCAAACTGCTAACATTCACTGGTCATAATCATACGAATTTTAATTTTAGGATGGAAAAGTGCACATTGGATAAAAATTTTCATCATCCATTATCGATATCCAAGTGAAACTGTAATAAATAGCAATCGAAAGTATTCATCATTTCAACAGCTTCGAGAAGACTACTTGACCTTTCTTACAACAATAAATGGGATAATTAACGAAGACGATATTATCCGGAAATTGTATCTTCAATATTCAGACCAGCACAGCAGACATTTTGATTCTTTTCTTAAACTCAAAATTAAGTGTAGGTTAGGTATTCCTGTTTGGTATCCGGATGCTGAATTTGCCATTAAAAATCACATTTTTACTTATGGCAATCGCTATAAGGGCAAGCTTATCACTATGGGCAATATCAAAGTAATTAAATTAATAGATTGCATGCACCGTATAATTAAGTCAGCCATACTTATTGTCACGGTTTTTAATATTTTTAGGAAGTAGTTGCGTCACTATGCAATCACATGCCAGATGTAAATAAATCACCATGGAGTATTCATCTCATTTATATTCATCGGTCTTCATCACGAAAACCCGACTTCACAGCTGTGTTTGTACGAGCTCATCATTTCCTCACTAGAACATTTTCCACATCGATTGTTCATTTATTCGATCAAATCACCTCTTCACCAACCTCGTTATTTAAGTTGACAGCAAATCCAGTAGAATCGTACTGCCTTCCTATATTTTCTTCAAATAGCGTGACTTACGAATTAACTCAACAATGGTTGACACTGATGATTGAGACTATTAACCTGTACAAGGCCAAATGCGACCCAAACGACCACAGCGTTGATTACAGCGACGATATATTGTGGATATCAATTCGAAAATTGGTGAAAATTCTGAAAAATGTAAATCAAAAATTGCAAAAATTTAACGATTGCCTTGAATTGAGTACGAATTCTACCTATCGCGCATCGTGGTCAAGATCGACCACATTGGCTAACTTGGCTCCTCGATTGCTTTGCTCAGTTTTGGATCGTCTGTGGGAAATCAAATTTAAAATTATATTGAAACGTTTAGTTTCAATAACTGTAACTCAACTACCCGGTTGGAGCATTCGAATGTGTTGGTGCTTAATTGTAAAATGCAACGGCACAATAATATCCACCTTCCGAAGTTTAACCAAAAGCAATAGATTCCTCGCTCTATTTCGGATAAAACAAATCCTAAAAGAATTTCAATTTACAATTAAATGCTTTCTTCTATTTCCATTTTTTGTTTTTAAAGGAGTCTTTACTGCAAATTCACGCATTTCAATATTTGATGCAAACGCCAAAGAACCGACCCGTTCGACTATTGCATGGTCCGAGAATATTCCATTAACTACAATTAATAAAATAGCTGATTTAACGGATTCCAACGTTGCTCAAGTGCTTCTTAGTGTTACTTTGGGTGCTGTGACGCAATTGATCCAGGAAAATAATTTTAAAATACCTGAAATTAAAATATCGATACCAATTAGCAAACAAAACTATTCCATGAAAATCAATGATTCCGTTGACGGTTACCTGCAATTATTAGACTCAAATTTTGTAGGACTCAGTGGCTACGAAAGGCTGATGCTAATTAAAAAAACTACATTCAACAAGGAAATAGAATTTAATTATTTTCTCAGCTTAGTATTTTACAAGTACATTGCTGCCATTCTACCTAATTTTATTTATTTTTATTTATCCAACGCTTTAAAGATTGAAACATCTTTAAAATTGTACAATACAACGATTTTTATGAGAAATCGATCTTTGACAGTTTGTAACAAAGTTATAGAATTTTTTCACTGCTGGAAATACAGCAAAGGTTAGTAACAACTGATTTTTTTTTTCTCTTTCCCCGAGAAAATTTTAGAAATAATTGTTTTTTCTTTTGAATTTTAGAACCAACTTTAAATTTGGTCACTTATCGTGATCACGTCAGTTTGGTTATTACAGGAAACAATAAAAACCTCCCACGTCCTGAAAAAATAGCGAGCCATTTCATCAAAGAATTTACTAATTTAGCTGTGAAAACGAAAGCTATTAAACGTTTAAGCAACTTGAATTAGCGATATAAATAGCAATCTTTAAAAATTCTGTAAACTTAATTTACAATATTATTTGTGATGCAATAGTCACCCGGTTTATTTTGACAAAATTTAAAATCAAATTCGGTATTGTACCGTATTTAAAATTGTTAAAACTAATAACTCCTGTATGTCAATAAACATTAAATTATAAACATCTTAAGAGAAATTACTTGATGCTTTTATTGGCGTTAACGGGAACTTACATTTGATAAGACAAAGTAAAATATGTTTAATTTAAATCTAAGAATCTTCAATATACAGTATTAAACTAATATCTTAGTTTTCAATAAAAATCGCAAATGCGTGAAAATTCGATCTATACAAGACTTATTGTACAAACATTAGTTTTTATATATATATATATAATTTTTTTTCATTCAGCGCACAGCCCTTTGGGATCAGCAAAAAAAAAAAATTGATTTATATAAAAATTGACAAACCACAACACAAATCAAAAATAGTGTGCTTAATATTATTAATAGGACTTGAATAAAGGGTCAATGACTATCACTTGACTTAGAAATTATTTTCACATTACCGGTATCTATAATTAATGTTTGTTGACAATCGTTCAAAGTCAATTCACACTATATTATCTTTTGAGACTATTGGTGAAATGTATAATTCTAATGGAAATTATAAATTAACAGATCAATAAACTATATAATACTCTGCCAAACACAAGCCAGATAGACAATAAACCGTAAATATTTGCTACAAATATTTCAGAAATATTAAAAAAATATTTCCATTAATAACAATCTTGCCAATTTGACACATTTATAACAGTTTTAACTGTAATTTTGCCTCAACTCAGTCCCACTCCTGCATATTTTTAATGTTCTGTACAACAACTTCCGGTTTTTTTCTTTCTGGAAAAAAACCCCGCTTGTTCTCAAGTCAACAGCACCGCAGTACAGTGCAATACTTATTACTTTCAAATATACGGTACTGTAACTTAAATAGCCTATCAATATTTTGTAAAATATTTGAACTCTCATTTAAAAAAAAATCCTGGATAACATTTAGTTTCATTTTCATTAATAATAATGCTAGAGAAAGCAGTTTTTAAGCTTAGAGCTAACCTTTATTTCTAAACTCGTAATTCCTTTAATATTTTAAAGGCTATGCATTGAGACTCAGTGCGAGTAGAATTATATTAAATAAAAAAAACTCGCCGTTATATTTGTCACCTAATGCATTCTCCCAAAATGTTAAGTAGAGACAACTACGAGGCATTAAAGTTTTAAGTGAAATTTTAAAGACAAGTTTAAACCTAGAATAATTAAAGAATTGTCTCCTGGTGACCTTTATCTTTTATATTATTATACTTAATATAATGATTTGCAGCCTCTTTCGTTAATTTACCTATAGCTTGATTTGTAGCGGAGGTTTCGCCTATGTTGTCGTTAAAGGTTCTACGAGATTTACCCCAACGAAATATGTGAGCTCGGCGTTGAATAAATTTTAGCATCGGAAGTATTGCCAGCATTGCACCTGCCACAAATATCCATAAACCGGCCATGTAAAATGAAAGGTCGTAACTGCCAGACATGTCATGTAAACAACCTACCATTTAAATTCGAGATCAATAATATTAGTACAGATAACAATTCGATGCTAAATTATATTTACCAGCTAGTGGAGGTCCTATTAAATTTGCAACTCCTTGAACAAGTAGAAGAAGACCATAGGCATTAGTAAACCATTCTAGAGTGATCAGATCCACCAATATAATTGAAGTGAGAGCGTAGTTCGCACTGATAGTAAAACCAAACGTGCCCGCAACTAAAGCCCATCCTGTGAAATTGCTGATGAGAGGGACAAGAGCAATTACGGCTCCGCATAGTGCAATTGAACTGCTATAAAGAAGAGTGGTATTTGCCCATGGCCGGTCTCCTATAAGTCCGAATAATAATTCACCAAAAGTGTTGAGGATGCCAATGAGAGAAATGAGATAGGAGGCCGAATCTTCGTCGACGCCCATTTCGATTGCATTGTCAGTCATGTACACATAAGGAACGTCGTACCAAGTGTACAGGAGTAAATTACTCACGCTGAATAACAAAAATTTGAGATTTTTGAAGTAGGAAACGTCCACCATATCAATTAAAGCTTCTTTTAGATCACTCATAAAGCTACACATCTAAAAAAATAATAATCATTAATTATTTTATAAAAAAAAATAAATATAATTATGATAATAAAAATATTAAAATAGCCTACTTCATCATCTTCGTCCTGAGCAATTGTGATCATGCTATTTCGATAAATATCCGGACAACTCGACGCTCGAATGTGATAACGATGTATGTTAAGCATGGCATTTCGGTGAGTCATACTTCTTCGATGAAGTCTTAAATTCTGAAAATATGCCGAGGACAATCTCCTTGAGCCAGGTGTCACTTTAGGTCTATTAGGACCGAGGCATCCGTTACTCAAACTATTATGAGCAGATGCGACGATTCGAGATTCGGCAGCCAGTAATTGATGCTCACTGGCGCTTGAAATTAACAAATGTGGATAATTTTCAATAAAATATTCGTAATTAATTCCTTGTCGACCCATTTTTTCAATCAGCTCTTTGGGAAAATTAGCGCCTTGTTGAACAAATGTAGGCAGCTGAACGAGTGAGTTGCAAAGTCTTTCGTAATCTTTCAAGTCTTCCGGGATATCTCCTCTTCCAGTATTCTCCATTATGTCTTGTTCGAGTAAAGGAACTTTTTTTGCGGCTTCGTCGGGAGCTAAATTTAACGGCGATTTTTGACTGTGAGAGAGACTTTCGCTCGAAGTCGTCGTCTTCAAAGATTTTTCGCTTCGTACTTTACGATTTACTGTGCCTTCCAAGTCCCTCATTAAAGCTCCGCAGACTACAATATTTAAAAAACATCCTGCTAAGATTAGCGTGGCTCCTCTCCAAGCGTATTTCTCCACCAGGAAGCGAATAAACGGTGCAAAAATAAATGTACCAATTCCAGATCCGCACACTGAAAGACCAGTAGCTAAAGCCCGCCTCTTCTCAAAATAATAAGCTACAATAACGATAGCAGCAACGTAACAGAGAGCCAAACCTAAGCCTGACATGATTCCAAATGTAAAAAATAAAACTTCCAAAGAATTCGCCATTGAGCTGAGTACAAATCCGAGACTCGCCAATAGTGCGCCGGCAATTGTGACCCGTCGACACCCAAAACGATCGGTCAGGGTGCTGGCTATAGGACCAGCCAACAACGGCACTCCCATAAAAAGAGAACCAACCCATGCTGTTTTACTTTTACTTTCCTTAAAATGCTCCAAAAAATCAACGTAGAGAACTCCAAAAGAAAAAGTGACTCCGTCGGCTATCATATACGTGATGAATGAGGCAAAAACGACCACCCATCCCCACCCTCCATCGGGTGGAGTAACTGTAAATTCGGCGCCACTACTACAGCTACTGCTGCTGCTCAATTCGGATTGTGTGCGTTGACGTCCACCTTGCTTCCGAAAAGCGTCTTGACTAGATGATGCTGACTTACAAGAAATGTCTTGAGATAGAAACGTTACAAAACCGTTTGAAGTGACATTAATTTTGTGAGTTGAGACATCGTCCTCGTTGTTATTAAATGGTTGCGTAGATGTTTTATCCTCTGACAGTGATGATGCGATTTTAACCGATGAGTTGTCCATTTCGAACGAATCGCCTCTATTCGCGCTATTTTTTTGGGATTCTGACTTGTCCATTTTAATTTTCCAAAATTCTCAAAGCTTTTACTCCTAATTAAATAACCGGTTTGTTTAAATAACTGTTCAACAATAAAATTAACAAAAAATAAAATGTAATTGAAGGTACTATACCGAATTGGTTGAGAAAAAATTGGTTGAAGGTGGTCGTTTCCGGTTTGATTGATCAGGTTAAGGTAAGGTTGGGCCATGAGTCCCTCAAGTGTATCAAGAAGAGATTCAAAACGACTACGTTTCTTGCCTGTATTGCTGGCCTTCAATCTTCGTGAAACTAGCATGAACCAAGTACTTTTTTCCATACACAAAAACTTGTTCGTCTAACGATTATCCATCACTTTATATGTAAATAGAAAAAAAACCGTTTAAATATTTAGCAGTAATAATATATACATTACAATAAAGATAAATAAAATAAAGATACCCGAATTATAAAATTTCAAGAATTAAACGATAGTCGAATACCGTAAAGTTTATTTTATCAACGTAAGTGATAATTTATTTACTGTTTCTCGGTAATTAAATTCGATGACTGACAAATTTATGAGAAACCGCCAGGCAATTAAAAAAAATTAAAAAGTTATAAAATTGTGCAAGAAGCAATAAAATTTGAAATTTATTTTAACAGTGAATTAATTCTTGTTCCTAGTAACAAGATTCATGTACGTACTTGATAATAATATTAAAATAAAAAATAAAAAAAAAAACTTATTTTTGCAAATTTTTTTATATTAGCTAAAATTCTTTAATGAAACACGCGCGCTACTATAAAATGAAGTATTTTAAAATTGAATAGAAGCAGCTTGCTATACAGTACACACGCAGTATAGAAATGCCTTTGATAGATTTTTTGGCTTGAATGTAAGGAATCAATGCCAGGGAATTGCGTGATGCCCTATTTACCCTTCTGACTTTTTTCAACATTGTCCATAAAGCCCATACGGGTACCCTCGTTGATTTAATCGCTGTTATTCTACTTTTTCGTAATTCATTTGCTTTTCCATGACATTATTTCAAACAAAAATAAAAATTCGTTGAAAATTTCTTTTTTTTTTTTTTTAAATTTTTATAAGCATTTTAAAATATTACGATGCCTGTAAAATATCGTTAAGTTTTTTTAATTACTCCAAGCCATTTTATTTGAAACTACAAAAATAAATTTTAATTATAACCTGATTGAATTCCAAATTTATCTTTATAAAAAAAAAACCCCAAAAACAATGAAATGAATTATTTAAACAAAACATTTTCAGTACGAAGGTCACTCGGAGTAAATAAAAAGAAAAAATAAATAAAAAATAAATTCTTAGCATTATAAACTAAGATTGTGTACAATTTATGACCGCGGTACCGCAATTCAAGGACAACTCAAGTATAAAGTGCTAACAGACACGACCAACAAAATCCTTTAGCTCTTACCCGACAAAAAAATTATTTCAAAAATAAAAATTCATCATTTATAAGTGTTTTTTATAGAAGGGATCACAATTACACATTTCATTTTAAACTGCGGTAATAGATGTGACAAATAATACCGGTAATAAAAATCCACTTTAAAGATGAACCGAAATTTAATTCAGATCCCAGTTGAGTGATTTCAAAAAAATTATAAAGCATTAATAAACTTTAAATTAACTAATAATAATTAAGCTTCAAAATATCTTTCGCATGTTTTGCAAAAAAAAAATAGGAAATTTTCAACAGTTTTACTGCGACAAATAAAATAATTCGACCTTGGATATTATAATACACATTATCCATGCTTTGCGGTAGAGAAGTGGGATTGGAGTGTTTATCTATCTCAGGTAAATTAGGATACAAGCAAATAAACAAAAAAAAAAAAAAAAGAGCTCAATGTAGATCAGGGATTGAGGGGAACACTTAAATATTAATGAAGAGTCAACGATGATAACAATAAAGGTTAATAAAACTGCGGATTCAACGTCAATGATATTTAACCTCCTTCAACGAGTGCAAAATACTTTTGTTTTTAACAGGATTCACTCGATATGGACGGGTCAAGGTTAAATCAAAAAGCTCTTTTTTCATCTTAAGGAAATATAAAATTACAGTTCAATTATTAATTAAGTGATAATATTATCATAAGCAGCGATTAAGAAAATAATTACCGGTAATAACGCGTGTCTATACAGATTACGCATTGTCATGATACGATTCAAACGCACCAGGAACAGATCGGCTTTTATAATAATGATTTATCTTCGAAATTCAATTTTCCGAGCCGTTTATTTTGTAAATAAACTACCACTCAATTAAAAAACCTTCCCAAAAAAACATTCCGATAAAAATAGGTTTAAAGATTTTGGCGTATTTTTGGAATACAGTGCGCATGTGTGATGCATTAAAAAATCAGCTGAGCAGAATCCTGTGAAGGTCTAGGTCAGCCAAATATAGCTTATTTCAACCAATTTCGCATTAATAACAATCAGAAAAATTGCTTACTTATAACTGCCCAATAGCGGGTACATAAATTGCACGATTTAAAAACATCAAATTTGGTGCTTTTACCTGTTCAATTGCACTTGCGTGTTGACAAATAAGGTGACAAAATTATTAGATGAGATGCGAGAGAGCAATCGGCAGCCATTGCCAAAATTGTACGCGACTGCAGCGGATCGATTAATAAAAATGAGTATTACTAGATTTTAAACGCTTAATTTATCACATTAATCTAATATTAATTAACCGAAACCTTAAATATGCCGCGAGTAATAAATTACATCGATAATAATACTTGTCAATAGAGAATTTCAATTCGAAACGACGAACTTTCATCGCAACGTTCATAGTGGACCGTGACGTCACACAGACCTTCCCTCCTCTCCCTCATTTCAATTTGACGTCATCGAAACAGATGCTCAAACGCATCGTCTGCTATATTTTTGCCTCGAACGGGACTCGTGTATCGCCCAGTTATTTTTAGTTTTAATGTTTTTTAATATTTACTTGATTAAAGCATCGTGTCAGTGACTTAAAAATGTTAATCTTAATTTGCAAATCACGCCGGTTCGTTAAACTGTTTAAAAGATGTTCGGCATCGCTTACAACGGTCGCTGGGATGGAACAAGGTAAACCGGCGGTTGCCTGTCCCGAATTTACGCAAATCGGAGATCAAAAATATAAAAGGGACAAATGGACTAATACAACACCAACGTTATTAAACTTAATTGGAACTAACTTGCATCTGCAGGAATGTCATCCTATTTGCTTGTTGAAACAACGAGTGGTGAACCAGTTTTATAAACATTTCGTGAACTCTCGTGGAAATCCGTTGTTTTCAGTCTACGACCGTCTAAGTCCAGTGGTCACCGTCGAACAAAATTTTGATCAACTTTTGATTGCCGAAGATCACCCTAGTAGGTCGATTACCGACACGTACTACATCAACGAACGCTACGTGCTTAGAGGACACACGTCGGCTCACCAATGGGAGCTTATCAACTCTGGACTCAATAATTTTCTAGTGGTTGGAGATGTTTACAGACGAGACGAAATTGATTCCAGTCATTATCCTGCGTTTCATCAAATGGAGGGAGTACGACTTTGTAATTCGCAAGAGGTGCATAACCCTGAAATGGTTTTAAACTCAATTAAATATAATAGCCATGTGATTATCTGTCGGTATATCCTGTGACTAAAATACGGGTTTATTCTCACGTTATAAATTACCATAAAAACTTAATTTAAGTGAACTTTATGCCTTTCTTTAAAATAAAAAGAAATATAGCTGTAAATAAATTGGCCGTTTATTTTAAATTATATTTGAATATTTTTTACTTTAAATAATTACCGCTTGCAACATTCAAATAAACTTGATACTTTGTTTTATTTTTGTTTAGGTTGAAAAAATGGCTGGCAAAACTCACGTACAAGTTTTTGAAAAAAATGCAAAAAGCCGAACTCCGACTTGTCAAGAGAGTCACACGGAGATGGCCAAAGAAATTATGGAGAAAGATATGAAATCTTTCATCGAAAAAATGGTTCTGAATCTATTCGGTAAAGAAACAACCCTGCGCTGGGTCGACGCTTATTTCCCGTTCACCCATCCTTCTTGGGAGCTGGAAATTTTACATCAAAACGAATGGCTAGAAGTTTTAGGTTGTGGAATTATGGAACAAAAACTTTTACAGTCCGGTATAGCACAGTTATAATAATAGTTATTTTCAAATTAAAAATTAATACATTTGAAATCGCAGCCGGAGCAGGGGATAAAATCGGATGGGCTTTAGGATTTGGTTTAGATAGGCTGGCCATGAAATTATATTCGATACCGGATATCCGAGTATTTTGGAGTAAAGACAGTGGATTCATGAAACAGTTTGCCAAAGCGGATTTCAATTCTTCCATAACATATAAGGTGGTTACAAATCAATAATATTTTAAACTATAAAAATAATTCGAATTTGATTACTAGCCTGTGAGTGTTTATTCGCAGTGTATCAACGACATTTCTTTCTGGATTCCACCCAATTTCTCTTCTTCGGATTTTTACGATTTAATCCGAGAAGTTGGAGGGGAAATTATTGAACAAGTATCGTTGGTCGATGAATTTTTACATCCTAAAACCAAACGGTACAGCCATTGTTATAGAATAGTTTATCGACATATGGAACGTACACTTACGCAATCCGAAGTAAATGTGATTCATAAATTAATCGAATCGAATGCAATTTCACGATTAAATGTAGAAATACGATAGGAAATAAAACATTATATTTTACTATTAAAATTTTAAACCTCTTGTCTGAATTATTGTCATTTCAACACTTTACACATTTTTTTTGATTCACTTTCAAAATAGTAGACGCATTTTCATACAATGTCATAGGAATAAATAAATTATAAATATCAAAGGTCGTACAGCGATTAAAATATGCAGGGAGTTCTAACCAGGATCTGTAGGTTTTATGAAAAAGCTGAAGTAATGATCAAAAATAGCACAAGTAATGTGAATTATAATAATTGACTTATGTTTTGTACTCTCAAATAAGGACTTCCACCTTGTATCAAATAATTAGCCTATACAAGTATTGCTATTTAATCGTTATAATTATTATATTAGTGATAGCGTACAGAAAAGAAATACTTTAATACTGTATACAATTTAAAGTACTTTTTTTTTTACATAATTTTGAACCGTATTTTTCATTTCAATACAATATATAGACATTAGTACATTGCCTATTTAATAGAGAGTTTGCAGTTTAGCTTTTTACCTCGTTCTTTTCCTTAACTCAATGCTTATGGCGTCCGAGACTGGACTTTGAAATTTATTTGTACACAGATGTCAATGAAGAAATAAATTTCGAAGTCCACACTAGAACGCCATAAGCATTAGAGTTAAGCATAAGAACAAGGTTAAAAGCTAAACCGCAAACTCTCTATTGCTTAAAAAAACAATCTTAAGACAAACTCGAATTTTCTAATCCTTAAAAATTTAAAGGGAAATATCAAAAATTAATTACTTTTTTCAGCTTATTCATAGAACGCTACTTCCTTTCGTCAAAGTCCACGCAAAAGCTCAGAAAATACCTCGTACAATTATTATTTACGTAAACTTTATAATACGGCACACAATCGTAATGTTAATGCAGATAAAATGACTACAGTCTTGTTCCCATTCTAAAACCCTTGTGACCTTCGTTTTCACACCAACTTACAATGTAGGACTATAATCCCTATTGAAAATAATTCTGCAGGATCCTGCAGAATATGCAGAGAAATTCCTGCAGAATGTCTGCAGGATCCTGCAGAGGATTTACATATTTTCTACAGAAAAGTTTCCACAAATCAAAAA
>JAQGAZ010001723.1:0-25256 GCA_034692225.1 Polydesmus complanatus | reverse complement strand
TTTTTACGTTATTTTATTTTTTAGCAACTTTTTAACACTAAAAACTTTTAGAAATTATTATTAACGTCTACTAAAGTCGTAATATTTTTTGCGAATCTAGCTCCCACTAAACTTTTAAAGTTATCCGAATTAAAGGTTTTTAATTAAGTGCACTAAACTCTTTATGATCTACGCGCAACGAAAAATATTTTTTTCACTAAACTTTTATCGCGCGCACTAAAATTTTTTTTAATTATTTACACTAAACTCTAGGCCACACTAAACTTTAACTTTATCTATGCCGGTACTAAACATATTTTATTTATCCGCACTAAATTATTTTCCAACACTGAATTCTTAATATCCTCACTAAACTCTTAATAATTAATTGCCACACTAAAAAGTTTTAATTTTTTCTACACTAAGCATCTATTAAACTTACCGGTATTGTACTTTTATTTAATTAAAATGGTTCTAAGAATCAGCCCTAGTGACCCGGATGTTGAGGGGGAGTTAAGAATGTTATTAGAGCGCGTCGTAAGGCGGAAGTGCGGCGGTGACGTCACCGGTTGATGAGCGCGGAATTTGCTTAAAGAAAGATTTGTGCGGAACGAGTTTAAAATAAGTGCGCGTTCCGGTAGGTTAATGACGGCGGAAGTGAAACTCACGCACCGGATGCGGAGACCTGAGCTTACGTAACAGGTAGCCTACGCATTTGCATCGCGCACGGAGAACTAATTAACATTTGTGCGCATTTAAATGTTGCGACGTTAACGATGCGTTGAGCTACGGTACGTAGAGAAAGAGATGCGGAGGGAGGCGGATGCAATTACGTCACGGGAACTCATATGCACTGCGCGTAGAATCAAAGCGTCTTATGGGCGAAAGATTCAAAGCGAAACTATCTAAAAATAACGAAAGATGCAGAGCGAAACTAACTAAAGTAACGAAGGATGCAAAGCGAATAGATTTAAGATAAAAGGATTCAAAGTGGGGGGGGGGGGGGGAAGATTCAAAGCGAAACGAAAAGATTCAAAAACAAAAAAAAAAAAAAATCAAAATAGAAAAAAAAGATTCAATGCGAAAAGATTTACAACAAAAGGATTCAAAGTGGGGAAAAAAGATTCAAAGCTATTAGAAAGGATTCAAAATAAGAGGTTTAAAAGTAACGAAAGATTCAAAGCGAATAAATTCTAAAATGAAAGGATTCAAAGCGAAGAGATTTAAATCGACAAAGGATTCAAAGTGAAAAAAAGATTCATAATGAAACTATCTAAAGTAACGAAGGATGCAAAGCGAATAGATTCACAACAAAAGGATGCAGAGTAAAAAAGGTTTCAAAGTGGGAGAAAAAAAAAAGATTCACAGCGAAACAAAAAGATTCAAAGTGGAAAAAGATTCAAAGTGGAAAAAGATTCAAAGTGGAAAAAGATTCAAAGTGGAAAAAGATTCAAAGTGGAAAAAGGATTCAAAGTGAAAAAAAGATTCAAAGTGGAAAAAGATTCAAAGTGAAAAAAAAATTCAAAGTAGAAAAAGATTCAAAGTGGAAAAAGGATTCAAAGTGAAAAAAGATTCAAAGCGAAAATAATTCTAAACGAAAAAGATTCAAAGTGGAAAAAAATTCTAATTGGGAAAAAATAAGATTCAAAGTGGAAAAAAGTTCAAAATATTATTAAAAAGATTCAAAGTGAATAATTAAAGGATGCAATGTTATTGAATGCCCAGTATTGTTACTTTTGTTTCTGTAAATAAGTCAAAGGGGGGACCAAGGGAAAACGATTTATTACAATTTAACAGTTTAAAATTCGTATTTCTGCACTCGTATAACTTTAATATTACTACCGCGCATGTGCACAACAATAATAATTATTAACATCATTTCTCATCCCCCTCCCTCATTTATTTAATCATTTTTCACCTATTCTTCTCATTCATTGTTACGTAATAAATTTAATTAATTTTTATTTATTTTTTCTATCATTGCAGGTGCTCAAATTGAATCACAATCAAATTTCTCGCTTAACCAACAACACGTTCCTGGGCCTGCGCAACCTGCGCGTGTTGACGCTCTCGGAGAACCTCATGGAAGTCATCACCGACCGCCTCTTCGCCCACCTGCGCGCCCTCGAAGACTTGGACCTCAGCGCCAATAGCATATCTCGGCTGGAGGAGAACGCCTTCCACGGCCTCTCCGCCCTGCGCACCCTCCGCCTCCGCGACAACAAACTCACCGCCCTCCCTTCCCCGGACACCTGGAAGCCCCTCCGCGACAACCTCTCCCACCTCCACCTCGGCTCCAACGCCTTCCTCAGCCTACCCGCCGACGCCTTCCGCCCCCTCACCAACCTCCAAGAACTCACGCTGGACTCGTGCGGCACCACCGCCCTCACCGTCGACACCTTCCACGGCCTGCACCAACTCCGCGTCCTGCGCCTGCGCGACAACGCGTTCACCGCCATCCCCACCCACGCCTGGGAGCACCTCCAACGCCTGGAGGAGCTCTACCTGGGCCAGAACCACTTCGAAGCCGTCACGCCCAACGCCTTCGCCGGCCTGGCCCGTCTACGCAGCGTGGAGATGAGCGGCGGTCGTCGGCTGAAGAGTATCCAGCGGGCGGCCTTCAGCGCCAACACCGACCTGCGCAAAGTGGTGCTGAGTCACAACGTGGAGTTGAGTCGGATCGAGTCGGGTGCCTTCGACGGGCTGCCGCTTCTGAGGCAGCTGTCACTGCGCGGAGACGCGTTCGAGACGTTGCGCGACGAGTTGTTAGCCTGGGACGAGCTGGAGGTGTTGGACGTGCGGGACAATCGCTTCGAATGCAACTGCAGCTTATTGTGGTTGAGAAATCTTCTGGTCAATCGGAATCTAACGATCGAACCTTACGATTCCTCGTCCGCTTCCTCTATTAGTAGCAGCTCTTCTCCATTACAGCTACAGCAGAACTTGGCGGTTCTACTTAGTGCGGGTAGTGTGCGCTGCGCGTCGCCCGCTTCGCTCAAAAGCCGGCTGCTGGCGGAGTTGGGCGCCGGCGAGTTGGGATGCTTCTACCCCGACGCCAAGAAGCGAGCGGTGTTGGGGATGGTGGGCGCCGGTGCCGTGCTCCTCCTGCTCATTCTCGTGCTGGTGGTGTACAAGTATCGGAAGCGGGTGACGAGCGTGTTGAAGGACAAGTGGACGGACGGCGCGTTGAGGCGCAAGGATTTGCATTACGAGAAGACGAACGACGAGGAGGAGAATAATATTTTGCAGGCGGCTCAACAGTCTCTCAAAATGACACCGGTCACGGAACTATAATACAAAAAAAAAAAAAAAAAAAAAAAAACTTAACTCTACTCCCCGCCTCCAAATCACCCTAATTGACTTCATATTTTCTTCAAACTTCAAATGTTATAAAAAAATAATAAATAAAATCGCTCTGCCTCCATTTTATTTACCACCTACGAGAGAGTATCAGTCGTAAATGTGGTAATAAGTATATTTTTTCTTTCCCACCATAATAAACTACGATACCAGCCACATATTTTTTTTTTCCAAAAAAAAGATCACTACAGTATTTACTTATTCATTCATTAATTAACTGCTTATTTAATCAATTAAGGATGGGTGGGTGGGATAAAATTAAATTAAAATTAGCCCGTATTATTTTCGTATTCTAATTATTTTCTCAAATACAAAAAAATAAAACTTAAAAAAAATATAATGTATAATTATATTTTCAATAAAAATTAAAAAATCAATAATAGTTGATTAAAATAATAAAACGAATGTGATATTTTCCCCAGACCTCAATCCACTCTCTTTCAATTTCGTGATTAAATTTGATTTTAAGAAAGAAAAAGTGGGGGAGAAAAATGAAGAAAAAAAAATGATTTTTTTTTTGTCATCGAATTGACGTCACGGATACGTTACGGTATTTCATTTCCATTTAACACCTCGGCATTAAAATGTAAAAACAATCTCTTTTTTTTTTTCTTCTTCATCTTTCTGCGTTGTTTTGGTTTGGGGTGGAAAATGCAATTATTCTTTATTTTTAGTAATACAGATTATATTTTCTTTTCATTTCTTTTCACAGTTATGAAGATGAAGGAAGAAAAGTATCGTCGAAGCCCGTTTCTCTATTAAATTAGAGCTTCTCTCTTTCTCGCATATATTTTTAATCACGCCAGATGTGGATTTCGATGAACACCCCAACCACCCCCACCCCCCCTCCCTCCTTCTCATTTCGTTTTAACTTCAAAACTTATTACATTTATATTTATATACTATACCCACGTACGATATCGCACATATAGAAAGAGTTTGGGTTTGTCTAATCTATATTATTACATATGCCAAAATATCTTTTGTGTGTGTACAAAGCGAAAGAGAGCGAGAGAGAGAAAATAAGTGTACACATATATCGCCAAAAAACGTAGGAAAAAGCGAATGTGTGATACGGAAAACAAATCAATTAAGTAGGAGACGCCGTCACCGAAGCATTTTCAACAATTCCACTTGTTTATCAAAACTAGGCGAGAGCTTTTGTTTTCCACCTAACATCGTTTTCTATTCAATCAGGGTATTATTCGATACACGTTCCACACTCACTTCTTCACCTAACAATACCTCTCCCACCCACCCCCTACATCTTCTACATTTCTTACGTGGTTGCGCTAGCGATATTAATCCCCACTTGATTAAAATTAATTTCGAATCGCAATTGTAACTTGGCTTCTTTTTTTATTGTTAAAAAAAACCACACACATTCGTCGGAGCACTACTTACGAGTTTTCCCATTTTTTTTTTTTTTTTGTCGCAGAACGAATCATTTCGTTAAAAACCAAATTCAATTAATTAAGAGCTCGTAGGATGAGACTGCGACAAATTTGAACGTCGATGACAAAACAAAAGAATAAATAAAAGAAATTTGACATAGAAAAAAAAATAAAATAAAATAAAAACGAAAAAAATAATAATACGGAAGAAAGCGCGATAAAATTATTCATCGTGTAATGTACACGGTAGAATAATTATTGTTGTGTAGGATTAATCTCAATTAATGTATTTAAACAAAAGTCAGAATTAATTTCATCACATTACGCTTGTCGTTGCGGGGCGAAGAAAGAAAAGGAGATGTAAAACGATGCGCATAAAACAATTGAATTAATTCGTCAAACATTATTATTATACATGATGAATCCCAAATTAAAAGCTTTGTATACGGGAGCGTCGTTTCAATGTATTCGACGTCAACCGCCGAAGCGATTAAAATGAATAACTTGGAATAGCACAATTTGTACATGAGTATTCGCATTAGAAAAAAGAAAAAAAATAGTAATAATTTATACTGTACAAAAGATAAAAATATCGAAATTATTTGGCTTACCAAGTAGGCATTTTGTTGATGGTTCGTTAAGCTACTTCCATCATCCAACTTTGATGAAAAAGAATAATCTACATGGTAAAAACAAACAATAATTAGATTAAATTAATTTGCCATTTAAAATAAAGAAGTCGTAATCGCTTTCATTAAATTGTAAGAATTTAACAATTCAAATTGGACACCAAAACACGGCACCGGTAAAACAAATTGCAGAATAGAAGGCAATTTATTGTTTATTCCGATAATTAATAATTTGTTTTAAAAAAAAATATCTAAACTTTAATTAAAATTTCATAAATACCAGTACCAAAACCACTTTTTATTTTTGTGAAAGTTTTTCTGTTTGATCACAATATAAAATGAGGGTCAAATATAATATGATCACAAAATTTATAAATTGTTATTAGAAATTTTGATGATCGCCAGTGGCATTACGAACACAATTTTATTAATTTTTAATCTTTGATTTGAAATTCATAATTTAAGAAAAATGAATCAAATTAAGACTTCAGATAGCTATTGTCCAACCATTCTTTCGACACTTTCATATTCAAATGACCTAGTGCTCCACCTCACTTGACCCTAGCCTTACGCCTGGACCGTTCCCTGTCTCATAAACCTCCCTGGGAAACAGGCAAATGATCACCTGTGAAATCAATTGTCACTTTCCACTTGAAACCCCCCCCCCCCGGCAACTAAAAAATCGTGTAATATGAAAAGCGTGTAAAAAAATTACCCGGGCAATAAATATGCACCTATACGGCGTTTATATAAAAAAAAATTCTCTTAGCTAGCTAGCGCCCTTTGCTCGAGTGACACGTGACAGGAAACTAGAACCGCAGATTTATTAGCACTGGACGGAACGACAAGTGTTAGAGGACCAAGGCCCATGCGACCACCTGCCAACAGCAGCCCCCAAAAAGAAACGTCTCTATAAGCGTAGCCGACACATTATTCCCATAGGTAAGAGTGTAAAGAAAATTCCTCTTCTACATAAACAGCTTCGGTGAAGAAAGAAAGACCCTTCCGAATAAATATAATTCTTCACCCAACTGTCAACCTACCGAAAAACTTTTTACTACTAACAACTACATATTGTACGGATGTGTGAAGAGGGCGACATTGGTGAAAATCAAAAAAAAAAACTTTCCGAATCTACTTGACCGTAAAAAAAGCTCCAACTTCTAGTAATATTATTATTAAGAAAAAAGAAAAAAAAAACCGCATAGTCGAGTGCAGAAATATCTTTGACATTTTATATCATAATTCCTCAGAAAAATTATTTCTTGTAGACGACATTATGCAAGGCGTAGAGAATAAGAGAGCCAAAAAGTACTTTGGCAAACAATGTTCTACTTGTCTGCATTTATATGTACTGTAGTGTAGTAGAATGAGGAGTGGGTGGGTTGGAAGAGAGACGAAAGGGAGGAGCCCCCACAGAGTGAGTTATAAGTGTCGGCTTTAAGCACTTTTCATTACACCACGTAATTCGAGCTAGGATTTTAGTTAATATCAGAACATTTCACATGGAATTAACAATACAGGATGCTTCGAAATGGCGAAAACCGACGAATTAAATGCTGAATATCTGATTTAAGGGAACAACGTTTACTTAGAATAGGTTTGCTTATGTACCTATTTTGTTTTCATAAATTAATGGTGCTCGCCTAAGTATTTGCTTAAGGGAATGATGGACAAAATGTTCTAAATAATTATTAATGATTGTAGTTTTTAGTTTGCTCATAACATAAGTATTTTACGTAAACAATATCGACAGTAAGCGATAACTATGAATAGAAAGAAAAGAGTAAGCAGTCACTTAAAAGCTACTTGTGTAATAAAGACGGCTATTAATACCGTCCAAAAAATTAATATCCAACTTTGTATTGCCATGCAACAATTAAAATTCAAAACGCATACAACACGTATTCGTAATGTCAAATCTAAAACTCAAACAAACACTTTAATTGAGCTGACTAACCAATCAAACTATCAAAATGTACGAGTAATAATACAAATAAGAAACAACTACATTTAATTTAAAAAAAAACAAATGATATTATGTAACACTCATTCACACATTTAAATAAGTAAAAATCAGATTTAAAAATAATAAAAACCACTAATTATTTTCTGTTCTTTATTTATTGTTATTTTTTTGACGTGCAATTTTTTTTTTAAAATAATTAAATGAGTCATTATAATTAGCGCATTTAGACAATTAAACCCACCCTGTACGTATTACAATATTATTAATTCTGGAAATAAATATCATAACCGTACTCGTGATCATTACGATGTTGAAATCACGCTTTTGACATTTCAAGGATTTTTTTTTTTTTTTAAAAAACTCATTTAAATTGTTTGTACGCAAAGGGTTAACGCAATTATTACAAAGATATAACAATAATTATTCTCGGAAATATTTCAATTTTTTTTTTTTTTAATAATAATTTCCCATCACGTTGATAAAAATACGCCAGTTTTTACTCTACCTACGATACCATTTATTTTTCCCAATTCGCAAAAAAATTGCCACACAATTTTTTAAGCGTGTCTTCTGCCACTAAGCAAATATCCGACACAAGAGTTTGAAGGGAAAGAAAAAAGAAAGTAAAAAAAAAATAAAGCGAACGAAGAAGATAAATGGCCTTAGCTCCCTCAAGACAAATCAGCTACTTTATCTTCAACGTTGCCATCCAAACTCACATCTGCAATTGAATTATTTGAGCACACGGATTGTACAAATCTATGCCAATATCAAACGTTAAACGTTTTTCACCTCCCCCCCCCCCCCCCCCCCCCCCCCCCGCATAAAAACACACGTACATAAACGTTATTCGTACGGGTATCATACTGCGAAGAAATCGATTCAACCTTATGCAAATATCTAAACCCCCAAATAAAAAATAAAAAAAAACCGCGTTATATCGATTGCACTTTTTTCTTGCTTCACTGATAAATGCATTTGTCATATTTTACATTGTATTTCTTCTTTTATTATTTTTTTTCGAGCCTATTTTTACTCCATTTATTATTATTATAGACGTTAATTTGAGCGGGTAAAATAGGCGGGTGGTGTATACCGTAAGAGGAGTTCGGAGGGGGTTTTTTTTTTATCTTCCCCCGAGATGGAGACCGTAGAGTGAAAGATCGACAGATACAGATCTCGCGCAGTGTTTAAATGCCTCGCAGCTGTCTAATGTTAGAATGAATTTAAAAAATGATAATAATAATAAAGCCCACCAACGCCGACTGGGTTAAAATCAATCTTACCAATTAAAATCGCATTGATAAATTTAAAAAAGGGGGGGAGGGGGAGAGAAAAATTTATTAGCTCAAAGGTCAGAATCATGAAAAATTCGGGAGGTCTTGATTTTCATTGTTCAATAATATTAATCTACATCCCAATTTTGATACAATCAAACCGCTATTCAACCGCGATGTGAAGAAAACCCGAGCGAATCCTGGCTCCAATATCAAGTTAGATAAAGCCTCGACCAATTTAAATACAAAACGGTCATTTTTTCATTTGCTTATTCAAATATTGTTTCATTTTAACACTCAACAATAACATTATTTTCTAAATTTTTAAAAAAATAGTTTAGTTGCTATTATCAAATTAATCGCACTGTAGCCTGTAATAAAAAATGTTGAAACCAAAAAATGCCAATTTTTAATTAAAATAATAAATTTACTTCATTTAAAACCCTGCCACATTAACATTGAAAAAAAAAATTTTGTTATTAATAATATTTTTTTTTAATAACCAATTTAAAAACAAAAATCAAATACTGTATTAAGCCGCATATTTTCAATTCAAAAGGAACCTTAAGAAACCATCTCTCATTCAATTTTACTGTATTTCAATATTACATAACTTAAAAATACACTACGAGGTAGAACTTAGTTATAAGTTATAACGTTATCATTAAGTTGTTTTCTTTCGGAACAATAGTTCAGTATTTAATTAAAAATAAAAAAATAAATAACTAACAAGAATTTCAAAATCACAAATTAATAATATTACAATCCACTCAGTTTTTAAGTACCATGCAAAAACCAGCATCCATTAAAATTTCAAATAAATCTAACCGCTATCGAGTCCAAGAAAACATGCTGCTCTCACTCAAAAAAGCCCACGTTCGAACGGCAAAATGAATTGCAAAAAAAAAAAAATTGATTTATATTCGCATTTAAACTGAAGAAGCGAAAAGTACGTAATAAAACGTTATTCCTTTCATTTCGCTCGCTACTACCGCGCATAAACGAAGGAAACGGGAATGATGAGGAGAAAAGTAGGAAAAAGAAAAAAAAAATCCAGATCTCTCACGCTAAATTGGAAATGCCTGTGACGTCTCAATTGCAATGCATCATATTTTTAATAGACGACGTCACATGAATAATGATATATGTGATTATGATTTATGATGACGGAGCTTTTGACAGAGCATGTCGCGGAGAGCTAACGTCGTCGTAAGAGAGAGAGAGAGAAGAAAAGCAACAAAAGATTCGCAGATTGTTATCACTTCACAGCCTCTGACTTTTTTAACTCGCAATTGGAGACACATCATCCTCGTACACTCCGCAATCTCGTGACGACGTTTACGAACCTTCCTTTCACATACCGTACGTTATAAACATCATCGTTCTTCATTCATTCAATCCACAATTTCAATGTACGAGTATTATCCTCGCTCGTGTAATAATGACCGAAAGTTATTCCCAACTTTAAAAAAAAAAATATTCACCTCTAAAATAATAATAAAAACTTGAATTATGACGGGTCGGTGCTTTCTGACGTTCGATTAGTTATTTGATAACAACTTTGAATATAAGGTCTCCTTTTGTTATTCCGCAATAACAAAACAGCCCAATGTTAGTATTAAACTTACACTCGACGGTTCCTGTTATATTCTCCATTTCCTCTTTATCAGTTCGGAAAATCTTTATACAATAATTACAAAAAGAATTTTTTTTCCACCAAAAAAAAAAAAAAAAACTAAAATGTAGAGAGCAAAAAAATTTAAATGATGGATTTTTGGAAGAGAAATTTCAATTAATTTTTGGCTGAATCTTCATTCTTTATACCCCCGTGTCCCTAAATTTATAAGTTATAAGTCATCTACATGTACTGTGTGAGTACCCAAAACAATGTCGATTCCCAAACCAAAAAAAGAAAAGGAATATAAAAACGTTAAAAAAAATGATGAAAGTCTAGAAAGAGATCTAAATCTGCGTGAGCGAATAAAATGCGCCACGTGCTTCCAAAAAAACCTCTCTTTTTTTTCCTTGCACGGCTGAACACAAATGAAATTTAATAGCTACAAAAATTGCCTACCTCGCAACTAAACCAATAAAAATTAGAAATAAAATAACGTTAATTTATAGCAATGTCATTTAACTGCAACTAAACACGTTACAGACCAACCAGATAGGATATCAATACCATATCTCAAATCTACAATTTATGCGTTTATAATAACAGTACAATGTACATGTACCGAATACTGTACATGTATTTAAAAAAAAAAAAACCAGTGGCGCCAATACAATCGCTTTCAAATTTAAGCTTTTTCAACGCAATAAAATTTATCTTATAATTTTCTATTTTAAAATACCACTAAAAGTATCTAAAACATGCATAAACAAAAAAAAATCTGCCTGCGCCAGTAACCAAAGTTCCATCGAGTCAGAGCTGGTTTTACCATAGGTTAACTATGCGGCCGCATAAGGCCTTGAAGAGGCTCAGAAAGTCTGCTGCAAACCAGAAACGTCGATGATTTTTTTAAAAAATTTTCTTAGAATGTTATGTAACTTATTTCAAAATTTTAATGCTTAGCAGAAAAAACAAAACAAATTAGGTTGCAATGCGGCAGATTATCAAAAATAATAATGAATAATTCTTGCCTAATGCGCAAAATGTTCTAGGGTCAGCACCGAAACGAGTTCCTGTATACATGTACCTGTATAAAAAAAAGTGCTTTAAAAAACTTTCCAACACCGAATATCCTGTAGTGTACCTCAGACTGTTAAGTTTCGTTTACGAGTGCACTATATCTTGTTGCCATCTATTTCTCAATGCTCAATTTGTGTTAAAGAAACAAGTTGAATGGTCAACGCGTTTACCTTTTCGTTTTTTTTCTTTTTTGGTTGGAAAGTGAGCGCGTGCCATATCTACACCAAAACCTATTAACATCTGTTTACAATTGTTGTGGCTCCACGTAGAGAAGTGTGTAAAAAGAAAAGAAAGAAATGACTACGGCGTCTAACAACACAAAGGAATGTTGATTGTTTTAGCCGCTGGACAAAAGCGATTACACGATCTCGCGTCACAATTACTAAGTTGTCTTTACATCGTCACCTTTCGAGATAATTCATCCCGATGGAGAACAACAACAACAAAAAAACACAACCTCTCTCTCTCACACAACATTCGCTATTAATACAAACACTTTAAACCTAAAGCTCGCGTCGCTTCCCTCGATCAACAAACAAGTAATTATTATTGAACATCTGATATTGGAAGCCCAAAATACCAACCCAAACAAAGTACATTATACCCATAATTTATCATTTATACGACCAAAAAAAAAAAAAAAAAATCTCTCAAAAAAGTTTCAAATAAAAAAAAAATAAAATGTAATGCACTTCAACTTAAATCAAAATTAGTTTAAAATGCTTAAATTTCGTCATACTCATAGTTGTCTCTTATTAATTAAGGAACTGCTTAAGTGATAACAACGGCTTTCTTATAATGAGAGTGTGCTTTTATTAATATTTATTTTTTCATATTCATAAACATTTTTACAATAATTAGTATAAACATTTACTTAAGGCAATGATAATCATTTTTTTCTATATCCTTAAGTCACCAAAAAGTTATCGCTTGCTGTCATAACCTGTTGCGTCAAAAAAAAAAAAAAAAATCTTTGCTATTGTGTAGATTAATTCCTTAAATGGAGTCACTCTTTTGCGACGATTAAACTGTCCTTATACATAAACAATTCTAAATTGATTTTGCCAAAATTGATTTTAATTACAATTAATTTAAAAAAAAGCCATAAGTTACTTTGAACAATGAATCAAAATTTACTTTAAAATTCAAATCTAATGTATTTGTGAAATCATTAAAAAATTGAAAACCTACAAACAAAATCTTTGAATTTTTTATAAAGTTATTAAAAATAGTCTTGTTAAAAAAATTTTTTTTTTTTTGTTGTAAATGTTAGGTTCGGAAAATATATATAAAAAAAATAAATTGTTTCGTTTCTAAGTAGCCCACGTGTATTAAAATTATTTTTATTTCCGTCATTCATGGTTTTAAAAAAAAACCCACGTAAAGCTGAAAATATGAATTATTTACCGTGTAAATCGAGGGAAACCAGTCTATTTAAAGAGAAGAAAAAAATTAAGCTGGATGTCAGTAGAAGAGAAATCGAATCGAATACGAAGTGAGCCAATTACATTGACTGTAAGATAGGGATATAGGGATGGAAAGAAATCAAAGAGAGGGAGAGAAAAAAAAAACAGGTTTAAAAAAAATACAAGACCAAAATACGCACCTTCGCCTTTGATGTGTTTTTCCGTTCATTTTCGTGCCAGCATCGTTTTACATCAACACCTCCCCCTCCGTCTTTTTAACTCATTGTTTCTGTAGATGTGAATTATATTTGTTCATCACCTCGCGTGTATCAGCAACTCGTGCTATACGTAACACAAGCCGCTCATATGCTAGTTCCCAGTCGCAATCTCCAACCGTGAAAAATGAATCGCCAACCCAAACATGACATTGCAAAAAATACACACACACAAAAAAACACCCTTATTTTTTTTCTTCTTCTTTGTACTCTTTCATTTCCAAAGCTTGTGTAAATAGTATTGTATTATTATTATTTACCTAAAGGTGTTGCGCGTCAGACACCTTCACACTTCGGCTAATAATTCGGACCAACTTCTCACTTAAAACCAAATTAATTCTTCGAAAGCCTTCTTTTCTTACGACGAAAAAGAAATTAAAAATCCCCCACTCAAAAATGAAAGGAGAGAAGAAGAAAAAAACAAATTAATAAAAATAAAACGAGTAAAAAAAAAAAAAACTTCTTTATAAAGTTGTTTGTATTATGTTGTAATGACTGTAATAACATAAATAAATAACGGGTCAGTAAATCGTAAAAACCCTTGTTGTGAGCATTGACCGAGTCGACAAAAAGGTCGGGACTTAAATTTCCCTATAATCGTTTGCTAAACGTTGAATTAGCTCGGAAAAGTGTCGTGATGATTACCCGTCTTAGCAGTATAAATAGCGAAACAAACGAGTGCAAATATCCCCGGCCAAGCCTACCTAATCGTTGCTTTTCGACGCCAAACCGCATCTTCGCGCGAGTTGCGAAAACGTCTTTGGGAGAAAATACAACAATAATTATTCAATCCGGTCCTTCCTTTCGAGGACTTTATAACCAAATAAAAATCTCTCTCTCCTCCCCCCCCCCCCTCCCAAATTTCGCCTTCCTTCCGTCGTGCAGATTTAAGAGATCGACGGAAGACCGAATGCGTGTTGGCATATTTTTACAAAAGTCCAATTCAGAATTTAATAGAGCGCTGAAAACCACCAAATTAAGAAAACTTCTCCTCGCACTCGTTTGCTTTTGCGAGCGTCAAATTAAGCGATCTATAAATTTACGCAATTTTCCTTTCTCCAAACGACGAGAGGTGGGGGAGGAAAGGGGGGTAAAAGAGGGAGTTGAGGGGGGGAACGGCGACGCGGTGCGGCAGAATGTGCGTGGTCCACGACTGCGGCAAATGGCGCAAAAATGCATACGGATGAAAATTAGGACTCGCTAATTGGATCCCCATTTACGTAAACACGTTACACAAATACTTTGTACACATATATCCGTAACGTTAACTGGTGAAAGAGCAAACGACGAAAGCATCGCCACACATTTCAGCGTCATTAAACGCTTGCAATTTATTTCTAATCATTTTCTTTTCTTAAATCTACTACACCGGATTGCGCAAAAAGATGGTCCCCAAGTGTACACTCTACGATACGCACATGTGCAACGCTTACATAATTTTTTCCTAAATTCAAAACGCATTGATCGCGCTTAATATTTATTTAATTTTCTTGTTAATGGCACTTGAGAGACTATTTAGCAATGACCAAGAGGTTTAGTCTAAAATAATAGGAATCCCAAGTAAACGGAGAAAATTTAAATACAAATTATCTCAAACTTAACAATTTGCTAATCAAATGAATCTTGAATCAATCCCGTTCATTACGTTAGCGCCATACCGTCTTACGATACAGTGCCCCATCAATTTGTGCAAATCAAGTCTACCCCAACCCTCCACAAAATTAATGTACTTTCATAAATTTAAATTAAAAATAACAATTTTTCAGAATAGTGGATGCAACGTCATTTTAGCTTAACATATTGTATAAATCTTTCTATGCAGTTGGCTAATTCTTAATCCTTACGCGAGACCTGCATCCACCCCTCTTTATGATTAGTTGAGCGCGCCATGGTAACGGCTATCCCCGCAGCTCTTCTATTACAATCTAATTGTGTTTTCATTAGTGGATAAGTCACCTAAAGGGATCGAGATGACCAAAGCACATACATAAGTGAAGGGTCATTTTATAATAATTTTTAACATTCCATTGAGCTTATTACGAATAACTTACATAGTTATAGTTACCTTTTGACGGTGAGCGAAAATTTCCCTATTTTTTTTATAATATGAAACGTAAATTCACATTAGCCCATTATTAATTAAACTTTTAAAATAATTATGGCGCCCGTTAGAATTTCTAAATGAAAAATTTAAAGGTGGAATTTAAACGACGTGGCCTTAGGTCTTCTCTTTCCAAGCTTATACCAAAACTTTCATTTATGCCGTTTTGTATGCACAAATAATTGAAAAATAATGAAATATTTTTTTTTTTCTTTCTTTCAAACTCTACCGAGAGATGTAAACAAGAGAGTTCAAAGACGCCGATTTTCTCCACCCTTATGTTTACCGTCAATTAATTAAGTGCAGTAATATAGTTAATTGATAATGTAATATTGTTGCTTGGTCATGTTGAATATGCTGCGCATTGTGTTCCCCCCGATACCATTTCCATTGTTCAACGTCTTTAATTGAAGCTATATAATTTCCAGCCAACAACAAAAAAATTATAATAACTTGGTTAATGCCTATAGAATATTATTAATTAAACTATTAAACGTTTGCGCATATTTTATATTAAGTAGGAAGAATTTTAATCGTTAAAAATTGTTAAGTGAAAAAGACTAATTACGAGACCATCCACGTAGTTTTTAATTTGCACCTAAAACCGATTTTTGCAAATTTTTTTTTCTAATATTTTTCGTTAAACCTGTAATCTTTTACTTTAACTTCCTACTTTATTTTAACTAATTATATCCGAAGTAAATTAATCACAAAAAAATATATATACAGTACAGTATAACCAACTGCAGCGAATCGTGGGAATATCTTATATAATGCATATCGTAATTAGATTTATAAAAAAAATTAACATTCTTTTAGCAATGTTAACGCATAAAAACGAATACTGAAGTCAATAACCTATTAATAAAAAGTAAGAAACTAATAATAATAATAAAAACTTATACTGTACATGCATATAATTACAGTAGTGTATTATTAAAGCACGACTGATTTTACCCCAGGTGACAAACACAGACGCATTAAAATTATATTAATTCGCATACCATCATCGTGTTCATTTTGTTGATCTCAAACCGGTAATAAATTTGTAACAAAACATAGAACAAAAATAATACCGTAATTGTTAAAGATCAAGTAAAGGGCAAAATTCTTCGACATCGTAATATCAAGGTATCGATTTAAACACGTTGAATGAGAAAATTTAATTTAAAAAAAAAATAAATAAAAAAGCTCGTTTTTTTAGTGGTTATTTTAAAACTATTAAATATCCGGAAGTCAATTTAAAATTTATGTACGGTTACATTATTTGCAATATCAAAAAATCAACACCTTGAAAGGCTTGCCGCCACCATTGACTAAATAGGCAAGTAAACAAAACTAGGTCTTTTGTCTTTAATAAAAATTAAATAAACTCTTCATTTTATTAAAACAAAATCAATATCAAAACAGCTCATAAAATAAATACCTTTATACTCGATTAGTTTTATTCCTAAATCTCAAAAATAAAAAAAATAAAAAAAAAATATATTGACCGTTATTTTTTTAATAATAAAGTATACTGTACGTCGTATATTATATTTATAACTCGTGTATTTTATAGTTGTTTGTCAATACAGTATTAAAGAAAGCAAATTTATTTAACTTATGCTGGTTAAATTTAAACTTTCATTAGATTTTTTTTTGCTTACAAAAAAATGTAAATCTGCTAATGCGGAAATTTCGAGAAAGAATAATTATAAATGAACCATATTGTTCTTTCCATCTTTAACGCAGATTACATACATTTTCATTTCGGTTCTCAGATATCTCGGCTTCTTCTCTGTTGCTGTTCTAGGAAACACGTGACCTCAAACGTTACAAATTTAGCCACCTTCATATTTTTTCTATTGAAATTAGCCAAACATTTTAGCAGTGTCAAAAACGTCATGATGGGAATCTAGCTGACAGTAATGCATATTTAGACAAGATTCAAAAAGAGAGAGGGAAAAGAGAGTACTGTACGATAGAAGGATAAAAAAAAAACATAGCAACACCAAAATTTACATAGTAAAAAAGTTTTCACGGCGTAAAAACGCGCCAATAAAACGCCTCACATAGAAAATTTTAAGATGTTTTCGTTTCACCCCACCCGCCCTTCTCCACTCAAACCGGCATCCAACACCCCCTTATCACCCTCACCTACCCATCTCAACTTCCTACTATACTTACGTAACCCACCCGATATATATTCTTTATATGGCTTTCAAATGGCTTTCGCTTATAAATAAAAAAGTCACTCTTCAACCATTTTCCTATATGTATTCTCCAAATAATATGCATATTCGATTGACGTAAAATCGCAGTTAGAACCAAAGCCAGTGAAGATGGAAAGAGTGGGAAGAAAACCTTTGCACAAAGTGCCGTTTTAACTTTTTTTTTTCTTCTTCTTCTTCGGATCTACTAAGAAATGCAACAGATGACTCGCTTCTCTATACGATTTCCTTCAGCATATAAAATATAGATATCGATAAAATATCAAGATGCTACCAGATAGTAATGTTGGAGAGAGAAAGAGAGAAAAAAATTTGCATTTCGAATCATCCAGTCTTAATGTTGCATTGCCATCAGTAAAAATAGCGTAGAACGAACGTGTATGTATATTTAGTGCATATTACAGGCACTAAGGAGAAGAAAAAAAATAAAAAATAAAACATCAACAAGCGAAAAATAGAGATAGGGAGGGAGAGAAAGCTTTCAAATCCATCAAACTAATAAGTGTATTCGAAGTAAATAATATCGTTAAAGCGACTAAAATCACTTTTTTACTTCTCAACTTTTAATGCAAATTCTCCTCATCATTTCATATTTTCTCTTAAATCGATTTAATCTCATCTTCGATCAAAATTAATCGGCAAGAAGAAAAAAAAAAGTTTAAAACTTCTCGAAATATACCGAGGTTTATTTAACCTAAACACCCGCGTTCCTCTACTCAGTACTGTACTGCACTCAATTATACAATAAAGATTAAATTCTGCATTTTTGGTAGCCCTTCCATAACTGAAATTAAAATCGACCCAAAAAAAAAAGTTATCATTCAGTTCAACATGTGATTAACGAATTTTAGTAGTTTTTAACTTGTACAGTATTTTAAAATTGAGCTAGTACCATTTTAAAGCTAAAAAAATAAATTAAATTAAAACTGAAGTTCTAAAAATAAATCCTGTATATTAAAACTCATTCACAATTGTAAGAAAATGTGTTTAAAAATTAAAGCCTTTTCCCAAAAAATGATATTACTTTTTTTTTTAATTTGGCGCTTGTTCAATTATCAAAATTAAATTCAATATTGAATGAGTCCGATTTGAGCGCAGCATTACGTCGCCAAATATTTTCAACTTTACAGTATATTATTGGGGTAACTTAACACAAGTTAGCAAAAATAAAATTAACTATGAATAGTTTTAAAACCTTAAATGTTTCATTATTTATTTAAATTATTGGTATTAAAAAATAAAAGTTTGTTACTTAATATTTTAATACGGATATTAATTGCTGATTACGCACTTAGCGTGATATACAGCATCCCCATTTCCGCCCCATAAATTTATACAAATTTGTATACTAGAGCGCGGCCGCCGAAAAAAAGAATTAGCAAGCCTCGATATTAGCATAGTCACAGTGGAATCTCGCTAATTCAAAATGCTCTATAATTTAAACTACGGCAGAATTGGAGAAAAAAAAAATTGTCTTCCTAAAATCGTTTTTTTAAGTAATTTCTGCCAAATCTAACGTTCCTACAAATATCGTTTTGGGCAAACCTATTGTTAAGATTTATCTCGGCAAAAAAAAAATAAATAAATAAAACTTGAACTTGAAGTTTGGTTGAAATGTTTCATTACTTTAACGAGTTTTACCGCTTTTAAAGAGAAACTGCATATTGACTCACGTTACAATTTTTTTGTTAAAGAAAATGTCACGTCACTTACAAATGATTTTAATTACCATTGCATTATCCCCCACTCCCCATCCTTAATGAAAACCGAAAAAAAAAAAAAAAAATACCAACCGAGCTCGCTGTTTGGTGTTGTCGTTAATTGGGAAACACGTCATTTGGTACCTGCAATAGTGCAATCAAAGTGTCATTAACTTTCCAGGCCCAGTGTTATTAGCACTCGACAGCAGATTATAGTTTAAGATATGATTTCTCATAATAACAAAAAATAGAAAAGAAAAAAAAACAAAGAAAAATTATTTCTCAACTGATAGTTATAAAACAGCATATGATCGAGTACGATAAGAATTCTGTTTTTCCCTTCCATTCCCGCTCACGTGCGTTGACAAATTAACATTAATCAGGTGTTCTTATCAGTTCAACATTACAGAGACTGAAAAATAAATACGTCGCAAATTAAAATTAAAAGCTAAGAAGGATTGAATTAACGAGAAAGACAAATTTAGAGCGTGTAAAGAAAGGAGAAAAATTGGGAGGGAAACAGCTAAATACGCTGCTAATTCCTCCGACATCAAATTTATAATCCGTCATCTAAGCGCCACTTCAAGCATTAATAATAAAATAATTTGTTTCGCAATACTCGCATCCAAACAGTGGAAAATCAAATAATTATTATTCTAATATTTATTTAATACAGTAATACGCCGCGAGAGTTAATTCTAAAAAAGGTTTCAATAATAAATCTTGCAAATTTAAATATTAATCGAACGTGTAGGCATTTAAATCTTAACTCAGTAAATAAAATAAATTTAAAATTTAAGTTTAAAACTTCGCCCCAACGCGCCTTATGTTCTATAAACACTTCAAAAAAAAAAAGATGCAAAGTAAATACAAACAGTACCAGTACCAGTTTAACACGAGAAACCATATAAATATTGAAAATGCGTTACTGCAACATAATTTTTTTTCTACCATTAGCCTTTCGTTTTTCAATCATGTACTGTATATATTATAAAAAAAAAATAAAAAAATTTTTTTTTAAAAAAAAAAACACAAATTCCATCAATAATTTACTAGTAAACACCAATTGATTGTGATCATATGTTAAACAGTA
This sequence comes from Polydesmus complanatus, assembly GCA_034692225.1. Taxonomy (NCBI): domain Eukaryota; kingdom Metazoa; phylum Arthropoda; class Diplopoda; order Polydesmida; family Polydesmidae; genus Polydesmus; species Polydesmus complanatus. The sequence goes on along the minus strand of JAQGAZ010001723.1, from coordinate 5,168 downwards.
ATAATTATTCTTCATGTTGATTTTATATCTCAAAAATCCGTAAAGCCATTCGTAACCAAAAATATTAAATTACTATATTTCTTTTGCAGCATTTTGAATCACATCCTGTCTGAAGTGTGTATTATTGTGTGCTGTTCCGTGCAATCATAGTCGCCTTTTTGACTAAACGACTTTTTCTATCTACGATTAATATACCGTATTAGAAAGAAAGATGCTAAAATGATCGCGCAATAACAGAAACAAAATGTAATTTTTCATCTCTCATAAATGAAACGAGTCACGTATTAAATGTCCACATTTCCAATTCAATTTTTTTTTCCCTTCATCACTCTTTCTTTCCTCTGAGTCTCTTTTTTTTTCGCTCTCTAATTTCATTTGTTAATGGAAATTTAACTCGTCCGAGTAACCGAGACTAGGTTTTAGCAGAATGCAAAATTAAAATAAAAAAGAGAGAGAAAGAAAGAAGGGCGAGACATTTTCGTCTAAATTTAATAACACAAAAAAATATAATATAGATGCTCATATAACAATATAATCCATATAAAGCTATTTGTAATGAAGTAGCATTCATTCATTTTTATATGCCCTACCCGTGACTCACGTAGACGAACATTGAAGGGAGGCAGGGTTAGAGGAGAGCAGACGCCAGTTTCAATCGGTTTGGAAACAAAATACTTCTGTAGCTATGGTATTGACTGTGATGTGGATCTAACGTAATAATGAATATGAATTTTGACTATCTTTTTATTCTCTTCGCCAATTTAATTCGCAGTCATTTTACGCTTCATCTGCGCAGCCGTGAATGAAAATCGCGCGCTTCTTTCTCCCCCGTCATATTTATTCGGAGATAAAAATTTCCACTCGCGGTACTAAAAATAAAAATTTCATTTACGGTGCACTTGTTTTACTTACAATTAAACACCGTTATTTATTATTGAATAATTTCGTCTATCTGTTTGCGTGCATGCGTTTTACAAGTGCGTAAAATCAACGAAACGCTAAATTATACTACAAAAACTGTACCCGGTATTTATATTTTAAATATTAAGACTTATTTTGCCCACGGAAATTCGGATCAAAATCGGAAATTCGGAAAAAAAATCTAAATAAATTTAATTAACCCAAATGTTTTAAGACCGCCTCACTTTTTTTTTTTTTTGAATTTTGTATACCGACACTGTAGTTTAACAACAAATTTAAATGCTGTAAATGCAGTAAAAACTTTTGTATATAAATTGTCAGCGTATACCAGCAACTATAAAATAATGCTAGTGGGCAAGTAACAAGAAATATAATATTTAATAGGAAAATAATTGCAAGACATTATAAGGCCGCTTCATTTTTTTGGCCCACCGTATAAATTCGATGTACGGTCATGTACCGTACTCTGTACATGGGCCACAGTTGTTGCGGTTGTAGTGAACTATTACCGGTAATTTTTCTGTAGACACTAGCTGTACTGTATTTTCGACGTTGGAGAACGATGAAAACCAATCAGCAAATATTTGAAACTTTGTAAAAGTAATTTTCAATTGATGCGCTCTTTATTTACACGCACCAATAATTATTACCGGTATACGTTATTTGACTTGAGGTGAAAAAGAGGAAAGAAAAATTCAGCAATGCACGGCGCAATAATTAAAAATAACTAATGTGATGTGATTAAATTTGATAGAATTATCAAAATGCTTTCGCGGCGTAATTTAATTAGCGATCTATTTCGATAAACAAAGAAGTTCCTTCTCTTTCTAATAAATAGATTTGATTTTCAATAAGCCAAATCTCGACTTCAAAAACTCGCTGCGTTTTGCTCTTCTTTATTTATTTATTTTTTTTTTTTTACAAGCGGAGAATTTAATTGGGTAGCTAAATTAATTATCAAGCATAGTAAATAACACGAGTAAATGTCATTTGTAATATTGAGAACGTGGCAGTAGACGACATTTTTCCTTCTCTTTATTATTACTTTGTGTTTCTCATCCTAATGAAAACCAACGCAATGCTATCTTTTTTTTTCTTTTCTTCTTCATCTTTCCAAAAAAAAAAAAAAAAATTCGCTTTGGCGTTCAATTTTCAACGAAATAAAAGAGTAGAAATAAAATGAAATGCAAATTACATCGACTCATTGCCTACGCTGTCATTACTAACTTTTTTTTTTCTCGTTCTATATAGTAATTGAATGCTAACAATTTTTTTTCTATAGTAGTAAATGTCTCGATAAATATGGTGCAAAAGTAGTTTGGAAAAAATAACATAGATTCAATTTGTTAAGAACCAATCAGAAACGGCGATTGGAAAAGAAGCAAAAATTCTTTTATAAAAGACGGAAAAAGTCAAAAACACATTCCTCCTCAAATAACATTTTACAACATAAAATTCGTAGTATGCATTAACAGAGTAAATACGTACAAGTAAAAACCGGTTATAGTGCGATTCAAAAGACTGGAAAAAATTCGCACTATAAGCGAGAGCATTATGTACGGTTTCTACAGTAACTGTACTATACAATAATAAGATATTATCAGTACAACAAAACCATTACTATAATTTAAAAAAAACATTCAAGCAAAGTTATTAATTTAAATACACCAAACATTTAACTTTCACTTCTACAAATACTGTAATAATAAATGTTAAATATTTTTTACATTTTGCGTTTGATTTGTAGAAATTTCGACTCACTCTGTAAACGCATTTTAAAATTTTTTAGTGTTATCTCGGGCGAGTTGAAAGGTTCAATTTTAAAATAACTACTACCGCATACATAAAAACAGTTCACCTATTTATACTATAATAATTGAAGTAGTAAGTGAAGTCTGGTTTATGTGACGTTATCAAAACATAATACAGCACTGCGAGTTAAAATATTGTTCTATCCATCCATCCATCCATCCAAGTAGCCGAGGGGTTGCATATATTCACAGATACAAATTGTTTCTAAATTTAGACAAAGCCCACAAATAGAAAGATGGAAAAACAAGAAAGGCAAAGTAGAAAATCGAAAAAACAAAAAAAAAAATGAGAGGCTCCAACCTACTTTTGTTCAAGACGAATTTCCAAACTACTAAAAGATTATGTGAATCGAGACGCCCAATTAAGTCGACTACAAATGCGATAATGCTCACAGCGTCATCACTTTCCATGTAAAATCACCGCACATAACACACACAACTTTCTTTCTCTTTCAAAATAGATTCGATTTCACTGTTTAACGTAAATAAAATTGATAACAATTTATCTCACATTGTGGAAGTACGAATGGCTAACACGCCAAAGCACTACCCCCGGAGTTTAATTCCGCAAACCCATAAAAATGTCACTTTTAAAAAAAAAAAAAAAAAAAAATGTTTTATAATAAAAAAAAAAAAAAGCAAGAGCTCGCTATTGTTTTTACTTTGTTTATCGGATATTATGCTAGCCTGGCGCAACTTATGTTTAAACGCAAAACTACATACAGTAACATTATATTAGGCTTTTTAAATTGAATAAAATTTTACGATGACGCAGTTTATAAAATTAGCATATTATAATATTGAAGAGAGAGAAAAAAAAAAGAAAAATTAATTAAAACCACCAAACTTTTCAATATCAAAAATAAACCTACTATATAAAAAAAATGAAAACATTTACAGTACTGTATTAGCATTCGTTAAATTGTATAGTAAGTTTCGTTGTAATGTACATGTAGTAAGAAATTTTTTGTATCGATGTCGAGCGATTTTTTACCATTAATAATATTGTTATTAATGTCAATCTTGAGCAAAATAGACAAGCAATAAGCGTTGAGCTTGCGATGCGAATTTTTGTTAGCAAAACAAGACAACATTATTGTTGCCAAAATAAGCCTCCAGCACCCCCCTCTGTTTAAGAACCATAAGTTTATGTGATATTAGCTGTTAATTTCAGAATGTAAATTTTAAAAATATTTATTAGGATAATCGGTGTTCTCAAATTATATTAGAAAAATTAAGTACAGTATTTAACATTTTTAAAACTGTACTAATATTCAGCTTGTAAAATGTGCAAAACACAATTTTTATTGAAAAAAAAATTTTAAAATAAAACTGTAATAATAATATTAATACTGTCGTATTTAAACTTGTGTTGTGCGATTGATGCGCATGCAAATGAGAGATGATTATTGAGCAGGTGGCTATGTCCCAACCAGGTTATATAAACCATTAATCTCCAAACCAGTTTCAACCGTCAAATAGATTTGTCATCCGTTGTAAATTCAAGTCACGCGACACAAACAAGCAGATGAAGAGGAGGAGTTTTTGGAAAGCAGCAACAGCAGCAGCAACAACAAACAAGTAAGCAACGTTACGCTCTTTCACGTACAAGAAAAACGTAAACGGAGACGTTGATACAAAGAACATCCGCCGCGTGTGTGAGCAGGGACGTGCTTTACACGTGCACCACGCCACTACCGGTCTCAAACCCATTTTTATTTTATCAGTGCAGGATCGGATGGAGGTGGGATAGGGAGAAAGAGGATCAGGTCACACTGTGTCCACGTGTGTTGTAAACGGTGAAAAGCCACGCGGCTTCAATTTTGTGCTTTTCTGTCCGTGTAAACGTCAGTTCCTACGTTTTTAACTTCAATCCTATTAATAATTATACAAAAAAAAATCCCTATCCAAAGCTAGTAAGGGTGTCCTTTCATCCAGAAAACTAAACTTCCTCATCAGTCATCGCGAGCCATATTCATTCAGTGTAATCATACAATCACTATTCCCCTTAACTTCGTTTTTTTATAAAATTTTTTTTTACTGGTTTTAATGCTTTTCCGGTAACTCGTTAATAAAGGTTATTTGTGTCCTTGATGATCGGCAAAGCGGATGGATGTTCTTCCCTTTCACACTCGCCCCTTAACTTCAACAAAATGATATTATATAATATTAAAAAAAAAGAGAATGATACTTGTGTACGTGCCCTTTCACCTTCACACAATGGGAGGAGAAAACACAACCTTAATAATAGTATTGCTCGCTCTCTTCCGACATCAAACAGAATGCCAATTAAAAAATAAATTTTTTTAAATTTAAATAGCCTTATTAATGCTGTATACTGTATTTAAGAATAAGTTTAAATACGAGGCGTATCCATAAAATAAGAGTTGTGCTGCCCTCTTCGGGGATGGGAATTTTTTTTTTCAAATTTGACAA
>JAQGAZ010001722.1:0-25256 GCA_034692225.1 Polydesmus complanatus | reverse complement strand
ATCGCATTGAGTTAAACGTAAAACCACTGCACCGCATAGCAGCGAGACATTGCGGTACAGCTTGCTTACATAATCTGCTAGCGTTATTCAAGGGCAGCAAGCCACAGGTTCAAGCCCATTACTCCGTAATTAAGCCTCAAATCCAATTTTTTTTTTTTTTGATTGAAAGTTGTTTATTTTATACTCCTCTACCTACCCCTTCAGTTTGAGCATAACTTTTGGAATCACCCTGTATAACATTGGATTGATTGGATCTTGATTGAGTTCGTCTCATCATCATCATGATGCCAGTGTCATAGGTTGGTGCACTTTTTAAATATCCCCAGACTTAAATTAAGTAGGTTAGATTATAAAATATTGAGGTGTGATGCGAGAAAAGGTCTTTAACGAGAGAAAAGAACTAGAGATGGAAGTGTTTGTATGCGGGGGGGCTGAGGCAGGGAGAGTGTGGATGCCAGCTGGTGTGTGTAGTGTGGTGGGGGGAGCATAGTGAGTGGGTATAATGCTCGTGTTGAGACCGGAAGTGAACGTTCAAAACATAGAATAGAACAATTCAATGTTTAAATAAAGTGAATCTAGTAAACTTTTTCCACGTGTCATTGAAATATTTACGTCATTAAAAAAAGATTTTAATACTAATTCAGTTGGGTGCACTTTTTTTTAAGGACACCGTGTACTGTCTATTGTTTTTTTTTTGACTGCCGTTTCCAGAGTACGTAGTGTGTATACAGCTAAATATTGTTGATTAATAAAAAAATATAATCTCCTCCTTTAATCATTGAAATTTATTATTATAATTATTATTTTTTAATAAAATGAATTTTGGTTTTAATTAAAAGGAGAAAAAAAAAAAACATAACACAAAAAAAAAACAAATTTATTTGTAAAATTGAAATTAAAAATTTTATTGATTTTATTTGGCAGTGAAATATAATATTTTTTTTTTTCCATCAATATAAAAAAAAAAAACAAAAGCCAGGAATTGTTTTGATCAACATTAAACAATAATCACGAAACACTAAAAAAAAAAAACAATATAATTTTCGATCACTTATTAATTAATTAATTTTCTCATTAAAATTTTTTTGATATGATTTTAAAAATTTCGATCTATTTTTTTTTTCTTTCCCTAAAAAAACAAAGAAAAAAAAAAGACGTTGTATTGTTATAATAATTTGTAAGGTAAAAAAACGGCGCTCACCCTGTTTAATATACAATTTTACATTGAAAAATTTTCTATAATAATATATTGCGATTGTTTTTTTCTTTCATAATATAATAATAATTCATAATTATAAATGTAAACAAACAAAAAAAAATACTAATTAATATTCAAAGTACACGTCATAATTAATTATTATTATTAAGTAATAACAAATAGTACACATTGGCATTTGTAAAGGAAAGCTGCGACAGCTCTTCGTACTGACTTCCGGGGTTAGTTTAACCCAGCATGGATTTAGGACACTTGTCTTGGATCTCGTCTATACACAGGGCAAACAGAAGGTTAATTAAAAAAAACCCTCGAAAGGTTAAAGGTTAATGTACTACCTTCGTCCAGGCCTAAGCAACGGCCCCACTCCTCCAAGGTGATGTTGTGGTCGTCGTCCCGGTCGCAAGAGTCCAGGAAGGGAGCGATGCAGTGCTCCATGGCCACCAGGGGCGCTCGGATAGGGAACAACTCGTGGCGAGACACGGACCTAACGAAAACCAATACCCTTTCATCTCTTAATCTAGATTAATAAAGCCGGGGTTGGTGGTTACCTGTCGTTGGGATGTGAGTCGAGGTCGCAGAACTTCCATATGACGGCGTTGACCCACTTGTGGTTCATGCTGGCTTCCGCTTCCTTCTCCAACTGAGTGTAATCGTCGTTCAACTCGTGACGTTCGGCCAAATCCTTCATTACGTTGAAAAGCCAGTCACGCATGCGCCGTGGGAAATCTTCCAACTCTTCCGCGCTGCACGGTTGAATATCTAAAGGAAATTAGAATTAATTTCACTTCTATCTCTCTCTTCCACTGCAATTGCCATGGAGACCATGGGACGCGACTTTAAATAGGCCAATAATTTATTATCGATCTTTGAGACTCTGAGAGAGATTGAGAGGGAGTGACACACGGAGACATAGAGAGTGTGAGAGATGATGGGATGGAGCGGGGAGAACCAATCGCCACTCCTCTGGCGACTTCCTCTCTCTCCCACAACCCAAAATATTATTATTATTCCAAAAACAAATCTTATTTTATTTTTGAAAACGGAAATTACATGAATATACCATGAAGCATTTCCTTTACGGGGAGGGAAATAATGTTGCCTTAGAAACCAAAAATAAGATTCGCGGAGTCCGTCACTTCCGCTTACAAAGTTAAATCAGCTTTTTTTTTTCTTTTTTAAAGAAATTTTACTCGTCTGAAAATCATCGTCAAAAATTATATCTAAATAATGACGCGTCACTTCCGGTTCTAAATTCAAATTAATATTTTCGTGTTCTCCATCCCTTCGTCTCTCTCTCTCTCTCTCTCTCTCTCTCTCTCTCTCTCTCTCTCTATCTCTCTCTCTCTCTCTCTCTCTCTCTCTCTCTCTCTCAAGACTTTCCATGTTATAACTCTTTCGTTTAAAAATAATTGAAAAATAAAAAGTTACCCTAATAGTTCGGAGATGCTCTTTCTTGGCCGCTCTCGACCGACCGTAAATCTTCCTATAAAACCATCGAAATAGGTAATAGATACTTTTAGGAGTTGGAATTATATTAAAAGGCGGTGGAACTGTTCCTCCTTCCTCGAAATAACTGATCCATAGTTTACCTCTGGCGAACTTCCATTCGACGTCGGCTTTATCCTACAGTTTAAGTCAACAAAGTAATTTAATTCTTAATCGAATCATACACCACCCTTAGCTAGTTTTTTTTTGGATTGAAAATAAGTTTTTGCGATCCACAACAAAAACAAAAAAAAAAATTTCAACTTACAAAAATGAGTTGATACGAATGATTCATCATGGCAATAAGCAGATTGAGCAACACAACTACGTTGATAACGGAATAAGTTCCAAACATGAGCATTCCCCAGAAGCGCGTGTAACTTTTGATTCCTGCTAATTCGAAATTGTTGAGATCGATGAGACCGAACACAGCCCAAAACAAAGTCTGCGTCGACTCGAATAAACTAAAATTAATATTCAACCAAAAAAAAAAAAAGTCAATTAGAAAAAAAAAAAATATTAATAAAATGGGATCGTACATGTGGATAAATTAATTTGGTACTCATTATTTTGTATTATACCCTTTAAAAAAGCTATTAAATAAAAATGCGCAGCAATTAAGCGCTAATTGATGCATTAGGCAAATTATTAAAGCTATTAATTTATATTTTAAACATGAAGGCCTTGCTGCAATAAACAGACCTACATTTTCTCACTTTTTGAATCTCTACTTTATAGATAAAATAAAATTCTCTATTGACTGGTGCAAATGTTATGAGACTATATCGATTTGAGTTTTTATGTTATTTAACAAATGGTGTTAGTTTTTTAAGTTGGATGGATGTACAAAAAAAATTATTCTTAAAATTTGAGGGTAATAATTTATTTTGCACTATTAAATATTGGAACTAGAACTGACTTGGCGAATCTCCTCCACTTGTAACAATCTCCCGTTTTCGGAGCGTCTTCTTCTTGCGTGACATTGGCAAAGCCTATGCTGCTCCCGTTCAGCCACATGTGATGGTCGCTATTTGTGGGATTGGATCCGGAGCTAGTTTTGAGGCAGTGCTGGCGCTCGGTGTCCGCGTAATACCATAGCAACTGATTCATTCCGCAGGCGAAGGCGAAAAGAACCAAGGAAAAGACGAAGAAGAATTTGATGATATCGATCACCATCCGACCTAACGAGATTTGCAACGGGCCCAAGTGAGGATTCACGCTGAAGATGTACACGAGTTTGAGCGAACTAAAATCATTTACAATAGAAGAAGGAAAAAGAAAAAAGTATATAATTCGGTATAATAATTCAATTTATTTTTAAATACCGGTATGTAATAGATTTGAGGGTACCTGAAAATGTTGGCGGCCGAGAATAAACCTTCGGATATGAGCATGGGATCCCAATCGTCCCAATGTTCGCGGTCTAAAAAAGCGGTTCCGGTTTTTAAGGCGATCTCTTTTTGAACCTGACAAATACACACACATTAAAATTCGGCTATATAAAATTTTATGGACAAGCAAAGTGACACATTTCATGATAACGGTGATAAAACTAATCACTTTGACCAAGTAGTATCAAGTTTATAACTTTGTCTACATAAGAAATATTACAGAAATATTAAAAAATAGGTAAAAAAGATTTTATTTTTAATTTAGAACACATTTTATTAACATTTCTAAAGGACTTTCTATTACTGTACAGTAATTATATCAGCTACAAAAAAAAAATAAAAAAAATAATAGAGAAAATTTTTTTAAATACAAAATATAGGATCACGAAAGTCATAAAATAGTGTATCATTGTTCGTGTGGAAAATAACACTAATATTGCCATTGTTTTAATGATTTTAACAATTTTAATTAATCCCTACCGTTGGAAAGTTAATAAAAGCCTAATACTGTAAGTAACCTATATACAGTAAAAAAATGTTGTAAAAGAAATACCGGTATTTTTTAAAAATGAATTAGGCTTATTACATATTAAAATAAAAAAAACTGGGCTTTATATTAGAAACGTATTACCGGTATACGTAATTATAGTGGTAATAAAATAGGCTGAAAGTGCCAAAATTAATGGGTTTTTATTTGCTGAAAACTCTTTTATTAATAAAAGTCAGTCAAACAAATTTTCTTCCCTCATATTTACCATCTATAAAATTGTACATAAGCAAATTGTTTGGAAAAACTAAACTTTTTTGCAATAAAAACTTAAAAAAATGTAAATAGTGAATTTAGCTGGACATTCATCTTCCCTGCCATTTTGTGGGTAGTGGTACAGTAGGCCTATATACCAAACTAAAGCAAGTAGTCTTTCCATTCTTTTTTGCGGCTATTGGCTTTTGTACTTACTGTACAACCCCTCTTAAAGAAAATGATCCGATTTTTAAAAAAGTGGCATTTATAACTTTTCCTATTTCACTCTCATACAAGTATTTAGAGCGACGCAGAGAAAAACGGTCATAAAGTAAACAAGTGACGTCATGTGTGACGTGTCCCATTTGAAAACTCAGGGAGTCTTTTTTTTATTTTATTATTTATAAAACTCATTTCCTAAATATTCAAAATAAAATTCGAACGTACGTTAAGCCTATACTGTATTATAATATTCCGCGCGGCCCTGCCAGCCTGTAAGGAATTTTGAATAGCATTACCGATCTCTCGCACCTTTTGACATTTTGCGAAGCAATCTTTGACTTTTGACATATAAAAATACCTATATTATGCATTAACGCCTCTAGGGAGATTGAATAGGAGACTCAATTTTCAATATCAAAAACTACGAAAATATGATTTGGTGTATAAGATTTATAAGAAATCGTTACAATTTGTCAAATGACTTTGCGATACTGCATTATTTTTTTAATTCAAAATTCGCGCTTGCTTATTACTACGATGCAGCATAACATTACGATGGCGGCTCAACAACGACAGGTGTGTAAGTATGAAACGCCAAAAGGGTCAAAAATGAAATCATGACTTAAAAAAATTAATTTGCACGTAATAATTATTATGACACGAAATCTTGTTTAAATGAAGTGTTACTGTACTTCACAGCGTAACTAAAAGTGATCCGCAGTCTCAGAAAAAGGCAGGGATTTGAAATTGAACTTTGACCGTCATTCCGTGAAACGCAAAATCCCTTTCGAAGGTTGTCGTCTTTGACGAGAAATCAGTGCCGGATTAAGGTTTTTTCTGAACCACATACTGTACGGAATTTCTTAGAAAACATTTATTTTTTAAGTTTTGGCGCCATCTTAAGAAAAAAAAGTTTTAAAATACGTTAATTATTAATTATGGAAAATTGAAATGAATAGCGCAGAGCTTCCATAGCAAAAATAGTGGAAACTCATTTTTGTCCATTTCGCCGTGCCATACACCAAACTTTGGCAAAGACGAGCTACCCGCGCGAGTGTGTGACCGCCATTAGAGTGTAATTCGTATTACACGTGATAATAATTATTACTGAGTTAATGAGCTAATCTTCTCTACGGAAAAATGGACTATATTGCAGTGGAACGTGTACGTTATATCGGAGTAAGTTTCTAATTGTATACAGTATTTTGTTTGACAGAGAATAATTCAAGATTTTGTTTACGTCAAAACTTTTTGGGTTGTGCGGGTGTATATTATAGAGCCTCAGGCTGAATAGCGCGTGGTGTCAACTTTTTTCGGTGTGCAAATTAATAGGTCTAATAAAAGTGTGAGAGGAATCACTTCAAAAAGTGTGTGAGAAATCTGGTGTGAAAAATCCCGAACAACTTCTAAGTACCGGTAAGAATAATTTTTCGGGAGGAGAGAAGAGCATTTTTCGGGAGGAGAGAAGAGCATTTTTCGGAGAGTCATATTTTATGAAAAATTGCGGTCGAGTTACGTGTGGCGCGTTATCTAATCGCACATATTTGGCGAGCCCGAACGTGTAATTTTCAGCAATTTATCACCATATTATCCGCTATTAATCACGTTTTTCGAGACATAATTATATACGGTGAAAAGCGCGTAGGAAATTTTGGTCCCCGACGAAAGAAGGTGACGGATCGAAGCTGACATTTTATTTAAAAAAAGAAGAAAAAAAAAAAAAATAGAAAGTAACTTTATATTACGTTTTATAAGTGCATTTTGTGTTTTAAAAAAAATGAAACGAGTAACTTACTTGATAATAAGCCACAGCTCTCAAGGCTATGGTGGCCACGTACAAGGAATTGGTGATGAAATCGATGATGTTCCACATGTCTCCGACGTACTCGATCAGACCGTCTTCCCACAGCTGCTTGATCTCGGCCCAGATCAAACCTAAAAACCACATCAATCAATCATTTAATCTTCGGACCACCACAAAAAAAAAAAAAAAGAAACAGGATGAAAGGTAAACTAAAAATTGCTCTGGTAAGATTTCGTTGCCACCCAATTTATTGATCTAGATATGGAGCGATTTGAGCTTCGTTTCAAGTTTTTGGTTCGCTGTTTTTCCTGAGCGAGATTAAAATATTTCCCTTAAACGAGAATTAATGAAACTAATTTTTGGGTTGGGCCAACTGAGATCAAAGTAAAGCGAGGATTAACTAAATCTCGCTCAGCGGGTGGCAACGAAATAATTATAATACAGATTTGAAATACACTATGCACAAATTTATTTTTGTTTGTTGAAAGTTAAATTGATTTATGTACGAGTAGGCAAATCTGACGCTTAAACAAATCTTGTCTCATCGATTTTCAATTTTTATTGGAAATCTTTTATCAAAATGTTTGCCATACACTATACTCGCATTTTTTTTCGGTTTATGAAACCAAAATTGAAATTTCTGAATCAAGTACGTAGGGTTCTAGCTTCGCAACTTTTTTCACTACTCGCTACCGTAGATTTTTCTTTGCGCGTCCGAGTATTTTCGAAATTGGGTTTGTGCCATTTTTTGTTTTTGGGAAGAAATAATTTATTATTTTTTTTTAATAAGATTTTTTTATAAGTTTTTGTAATTAAAAGAACAAATGCAGGTTTAATTTTATTATTCGACCCTACATTATCTCTAATAATTATTATTGTAAACAAGTGGAAAAATGAAAGTTACTGTTAACTGAAGGTCATACAGTTACTGTAGCCTAAAGCATCTTCGGCATTTACATGATACCGTAATTCACTTTGAAGCATTTACATGTACAGTATTTTTAAAACGCGGTTTTTGAGGGCAACGTATCCGTCAAACAAACCGAGAGCTGAATGGATCATAACAATTATTATTATTGCTGTGGATCAAAGACACGGTTTATTTTTTCTATTTGATTTTTAAAATTAAACTTGAGACCGATTTTAAGTTTTGTTGATTATTATAATTATTATTATTTAAAAAAGAAGATTTATTGACTAGTTTTTTTTTTTTAGTAATTTAAATTACCTGTTGTTTTTGTTTTTAGATTGGTTTTGATATCATCAGTATTACACGTATGACATATTCTGCCATCATCAATTTTAGCATTTAACTGAGATCTTTATTCAAAATGAATATTTATATTTACGTTTATTATAAGAATATTGATTTAAGATGTTTTTTTTTTTCTTCTTCCCAGTAAGTTTATTCAGGTTATTGAGTTTCTAGTCGTTTATTTTCATCATTTATTTGATATTTTTGGTACAAAAAAAAAATACGTGTAAGTTAATTTAGCATTAAATTGTTATTTAGTTAGCGTATGTTAAGATTGCGTTTCGAACGATAAATTCTCACGAAAATATATTAAAAATTTTTTTTGTTTTTGATCGAAAAACTGGTTATAATTTTTTTTTTAAATGTATTCATTTTTACTATTAATTTATTAATTTTGTAAACCCATTTTGGATTATTTTGATTTAGTTGGGTTGCGTTAATTATTAATATTTTAGTCTCGTCGGTTTTTTATATGAAATTTTTATGAGGTATTTTTATCGAAACGTTTTGTTAAAATATTGGCCGAGTACGCAGATTGTTATTGGAATAGCGAAAAGTAGCATCGATTGAATGTTGTGAACGGCGCACACTCGGCTCTGCTCGGAGCGCACGCGTGCGCGCTACGGTACATGATTATGATCTCAATCTTAGGGCATTTTAGAATGGTTAAATGAAAAAGAGCATTCAATGTTTATTTTTTGGTTATAGTTTACCTATGACCCAGGCTAGGATCATGCATTCGATGAGGGTTGGCGGTGAGCCTCGTTTGGTGGTGACGGTGGGCTGCGACGGCTTCTGCACCTCCGCAGACCCTAACCAACCCGTGATCACCGTCTCGATGCGTTGCGAAGCCAGGATTAATAGACCTAATTAACACAACACATTCATTAGTTAGATATCCAAAGAAGATAGGCGGAAAATAAATGTTAGTAGTGGAGTAGCGGGGAAATTAGCACCGCCAAATTTTCAAAACATTAGACGAAAATGTTAGTTTAAATCGATAGAAAACATCAAGAAGATATTCGTTAAATTTTTAGTTATAGAAATACAGTATTTTGTTTTTATAAACAGAGCAGGGCCAATGGGCATCCTGAGGAAATGCCCGAGGTCAAGATTATTAAAAATACAAGTTTTTCAGGTCAAATATTTAAAGCGCTGTTGATGGCTAAAGGCATGTTGATGGGCCCAAGTTTTGGCACTGCCAGAGATGAGAAATAATGTGAATGCATTAGTCAGTGGGAAATGAAATAAAAATCCGAAAATGTAAAACAAATGCAGCATTTTTTTTTTTTTTTAGAAAGTTTGACAAATTTACTCATTTTTTATTCTCCGATGTGAATTGTAAGGCTCCTAAAGCCTGCGAGGCACAGGGCATTCGCCACGCCTGCCCCTTTTTTGCCACCGGTATATGAATTTTTAGGATTTTAAAATTTTTCAATATACCGTAGGTCCGTAACCAAGTTTTTTGAGTAAAATTTGCTTTGTACAAGAATTTTTTTTTCAATTTAATAATTAAATTCAGGAGAAAGAAATTGTTGTTGACAAGTGATTTTCTCATAGACAGCTTAATACCCTAATTACAGTAGCCTATCTATGTCTCTTTTATTATTATTTTTTTTTGTGAATTTAATTAAGGATATTTTATCCTATAAAACGAGCGGAGTAATCATTTCATAATACAGTATCAAAATGATACAATAATATTTTTATTAATGATTTTCCTTGATTTTTTTTTTTTGATTACCAGTTTATTTTACTTTAAGTAATTAACTTGTTTCTTTTATTTTTAATTGCCGGAATCTGTTTTTAATTACCGTACGTTTTTTAATTTAATATTTACGAACGTAAAAAAAAATGATAAAGAAAGTTTAAGATAATAATTATAGAACAATTTCAAATGTACCGGAATATTTAATTATTTTTTGTAACATTCAATATTGAGTTTTTTTTTCCCCCTTTTCTTTCATGTATCATTTTTATTTTTTTAATTAACAACTTTATTGCGCTTTCTTAAGTAACACTACCGCGTCTTTATTGATTGGCATACTTGCATTTTTCTGTCAATTGAACAATTTTAATTAATTTTTTTTGTTCTCGATTTTTTTTTTTTTTACTCTTAAAATTCTTTTTCACGATTGTACAGAGTGTTAAGAAAAAGTTTCATCAACAATTTGGAATCAAAAACAAACTCTTACTTTTTCCATCGTTAGTATACAGGGTCTTTCTAAACGAATGATCCGAAATGCACTGATTTCATGGCGCAATAGTTTATTAAGGATTAAAGAAATGCAATACACAACTCCAGCCAAGCCCATTCATTTGGAAAGACCCTGTACGTGTAGTATAATTATTGCATTGTGTATAATTATAAGCCTGATAGTCCATTGCAGCTCTCAATCGTAAGTTGTAGTACTCTTAAAATCGATTCATTCCAGTTTTTACGCGTTAAGATCTATTGAATCACAATCGATTAGTAGCCATTGTCGGGTCATATTGGACGTAGTATGAGAGGACGCTCGCTTCGTCAGCATCAATGATCCTCCCACTCGGTCTAACGAGTGCACGAGAGAGGGAGTAAGTGGGTGGCTGGCTTTATGAAAAATGATTTTTACGTTGTATTTTAGTTTTGTTGCGATGGAAAAGAGCGAAATCAATCATCATTCGTGATGTCATCAGACCATCGGAGTGGGGGGTGGGGCGCAAAGACGCTCGAGTGAGTTTGAGTTAGGGACAGAGTGGCATAAGGGTTAAATGAATGAGGAAAATAAACGAAGAGGGTCATTCACTTAACACGAGACAGAGTTCGTTCGACGATAGAGGGCGCCAAACAAAACCCCGGCGAGTGTTGGCTCATGTATGAATGAAGTGCGAGGTAGAGGGCGCTGGAGAAGAAAATTGCGATGGGAGTTAGAAGCAATTGATAAAAACTTATTTGAATATATATTTTTTTTGTAGTTTTTTTTTTTTTAAGCATTTTTCTCTCGTCGGTGCATGCGCACGAATGTTTTTGTGATATGTATATTCGGCGCACGTAACGCCTCGTTTTCAAACCAGGCGGAGCTTTGCAGTGTTTTTTTTTTTTTTGGTTAAAAATGAATGACAATCGAGTGGGTGGTTAAGGGTTGGGGGATAATGGAAAAGAGGATAGATTTACACTGGTTACGGCATCTTCAGATAAGACAAAATTCAATTTGTTTAAATTTTTGGAAGAAAAAAAAAAAAAAAATTCGGAGAGAAAGCAATTAAAAAAGAAATTATTATAATTTCGGGATAAAGCTTAAAGTGAAAATAAACTAACGAACAAAATTAAAAAAAAAAAAAGAAATTCACGCTTTCTAAATTGTAAAAAGAAACAAAACAACAACATTGCTAAAATAAAAATAGCGTTGTTCGTTTTAAAAACAAATACAATTACTCTGTGAATGTTAAAAATTAAAAGAAGGCTTAAAATATTTATACTAAAACTTCGTATAAAAAAAATTGACTTGTTTACATTAATTTTTTATTTTTATTTTAAAAATTACTATAGGCCTACACCAATATGCAGTAGGCTATACTGTATACGGCCTAAATGCGATAAATTTTTGCATTTTTTTAAAAAAGTGTACACCCTTAATCTAAAATGTTTTCGTTTTTAAATTTTTTTATTTTGGACTGTAAATCGAAACAGAGCCATAAATAATAAAGGTCGTTATAGCAAAAAGCCGTATATCGAGGTATCGGTGTATTCCCTTTATTTAATTTGAGCGCAACATTAGAAACCATTTTTGATGTTCTTTGCAGAGTTTTATGTGTAAATCTGGGCTTGATGTAAGAACGGTGAATAAAGATAAAGGCAGGGTGGGAATTGACCAGTTTTGCATACCGGTTGGCTACGTGTATTATTATGGAAATGAAATGTTGAGGGGGATATTGCAAACGTGCGGGAGATGATGAGATTTTTGAAATATTTCGTCGATGATGATGATGATTTTTTTTTTTGCATAATATAAAATGTTTCTTATTTTTAGAAACTCTTTTTTATTTTCAATTCACGTATCGTATTATGTGTGGTTTACATGAAATCCTCTAGTTGGCTTTCACAAGGCAGGCTATTTTTATTATTATTATTGTTGTACGGTACTGCATAGGATTTAAATGAGTTATAATTATAAAGTGTACGGGTGAAAACGTTGAATAAAATTTACGTCACGCGATGGTATGTGAAAGGGCGACCGGAAATAGGAAAAATGGCGTTTCGGAATGTCTGTTCGCTGTAAAGTAGAAGCAGAGATCGATGAATGATTTTTCACGAAAACTCGCAAAAGGTCACGAAAGAAAATCAAATAATTACTTTTTTTTTTTTGGGCGTAAAAATAACTAATTTATAACACAAAATTAATTGTTTAACAGCTTTTATGCTTGGTTTAGACGGGTCACTTATGACACTTATTTTATTGCAAAAAAAAAATTAAATTAAATTAAAGTTATATCATTTTAATGGAATTTAATTTCAAGATCGAAAAGGAAAAAAAAAACCAGAGGAATAAAGTTCGATCTTCAAAATACTGGATTTTCTTATTTAATCATCAAAAAACGGTAAAAAAATTTTTCATGCACTTTCGTAAAAGTAAAAATGCAAATACAGTAACAACCAAAAATTAACATTTAAATTTTCCAAAAAAAAAAAAAAAGAGAATACAAAAATAGCAGATGATAGAGCTACTCTCTATTTCTCCTAATCACTCGACTTACCAAAATACTCGACTCGCCTAACAGCTTAGAAAGGTGGGATACTCGACCTGTCTAAACCACCCTTTCCACTGCGTTTTGTATTAAAATATCGTTCATGGATTTCGAATGACGCCAGAACGGTGCGAGACGGGATGACCGGATTTATGGATGAGAGCTGAAGTGAACTGCAGTACCGTATATCAATTAAGGCTTTCCTATACATGTAAACTAAAATAGACCTACTCTTTTTTTTAAAAAAAATTCTAAAACATGACTTATTCCGGCCTATTTCTCAATGCCTCAATTGTACATCTCACTAGAAAAGTACTCTCAGAGCCCGCTTTGATTCTTACATACATTTTCAAAAAAATAGAATTTAAATCGGAAAATGAATTTTTTTTTTGTAAATATTATGGAAGACACGGATCGAGCAATTCTTTTTCTGTGATTAAGAAAAAATTTGCTACTACTGTATATGCAAATACACATGTGGCATAGTCAAACAACATTAACTTCTTAAATAAACGTTATTTGAATACGTAGTTAAAATGATTTGTTTGCTAACTTCGCTTTTATTAATTTAAGTACCGTAAATTATAAAAAAAAAAAAAAGTTAGAGATCTAGCTAGTGGTAATGTAGTACAGTGCATTTTAAATTACCAAATAGAGAGAAACATTTTCATATTTAAAAGATTCAAATCGAACATTTGAAGATTCAAATCGAACATTTAAAGATTCAAATTGGTGTTAATTGCTTGGACGAATACTGTAATAATTAGAGAACGAAAACGAGGTCTTGAGTGCCTATAAAAATATCGTAAAGAGTTTGAACGCATTTGCCTAAAGCTTAGATTAATAATAAATAAACGCGTACGCGAGGTTTGTAGCGAAATTAGTGTGGCCTTTAGAGGGTTTCGTACTTAACTTAATCGTTCATCGATGTGCTACGGTAGTCCACGCGCTCACACGCCGCGAGCAAGTTTTCTGCTTGTACTTACATAAAAAAGTGACGTAAGAGGCCGAGTGACAGATGAATTTGATGAAGGGCTTTCGCATGGTTTGTCCGAGCTGCGTGTGTGGAAAGAAGATGTAGACGATGGAGTAGACCGGAAATAGAAATCCGATCCACACGATTTGCAAAGTCTGCAGTACGATGTTCTTCCGCCGGAAGCCGGGGAGGCCTTCGTACCACAGCGACGCCAACAGCTGTTGCACGTTGGAATGGGCCACGAACTGCAAATGGGACAATGAAAGTTAAGTCAGTTTGGGGGACTGCGCATGCGCGGGTTTTATATACCTTTTTCTGCTTGTACTTGATGGCCAGCTTGAGCCGGTTCAAGTGCATCCGCTCGCCGTGCTCGAAGGCCGGGCCGGTGGGGTCGTGGTTCAACATGACCTCTAACTCGTACGAGGTCCTAGTGTGGTCCAGAAGAGCCGTGGCAAAGGTCATGCACTGTTTACGCAATTCCTGAAATACCACAAAGCGGCAAGGAAAAATTAGATAGAATTAATTTTTATACGTAAATTTTTAAATAATTGTAGATTACATTTTTTTAATATTTAATTGATTGAAATTAAAACCAGAAAAATTTTATACCGTAGTGATTAAAGACTAATTATAAAATAGTAGGCCATGGGGGGCTTAAGACCTGTAGGAAATCCTGATATGACAAAATGACATTTCTAAACTTGACAATTTTATTTAATTTTTTGCCACTTTTTTTTCGAATTTTTTTTTTGTGAATTTTTTTTTATACCGGTATTTTTGAGAAGTTTTTCTTTAAAAAATTTTTAATTAATTGTTTTGTATAAATTTTTATTTAATTTTTTTTTAAGAATTTTTAAGAATTTTTATTTAATTTTTTTTTTCAAGAATTTTTATTTATTTATTTATTTATTTTTTTTTTGAAAATCTTTACTTAAATTTTTAAAAAAATGTTTTTGCGTTTAGTATGAAATTTTTGAAAATTTAGCTGGTTTTTTGTTAAATATTTTTATTTAATTTTTATAAACTTTTTTTCTTTTTAAAATTTTTTTTTAAATTTGTGGAAAAAGTTTTTGTTCAAATTCTTTTGAATTTTTTTGGGGCCCATTTTATCATTTCAATTTAAATCTTATTCCTGTGCTGATTGTGACTTGTTATAGGAGGCTAGGAGCATTTTAAGGAGATCTTCAAATAAATTTACGCGATGTTTATTCAACCGAAAGATATTAACTTAAAAATTCTGCAAAACTTTAATTTAAAAAGAGTGCTTTATTTTAGGACGGCATTTTCTTCCCTCACCTGAGGGGCATTTTAGGTTGTCGAGGGACCCACATTCACAGTTTGGCATAACATGAAAACGGTTTCAATTAGGTTTTCGATTACAAACGTACTGCATAAAGAAAATAATGTAAAAATAAAACTTAATCTTTCATTAGGGACTAAAAGTCTGAGCAAAATAAATATTAGTTTTGTCATCAAAAAACTATTTCCTCAAGAAAAAAAAACCCATTTGACGAAAATAATCTCCGTGATGACATTTTAAAGTGTATTTATTTATCGTATTTAACGGCAATTTATTTAAACTTAAAAGTCGATTCGGCACTATTTTTCTTCCATCGCCGCTATTTTTATTTTTATTTTTTTTTAAGTTGTAAAGGGGGAAAAAATCAATAAATTCGGAAGTCAATTTTTGAGGTGTATTTTTCTCCGATTAATTTTTAATAAGGATTTGTCGTCGTTTTTTGCTTTATTGATTCGGTAAATCCACTATCTTTTTATCTTTCTCTCTCTCTCCTTAGCATCGTTCTGTCTCGCACGCTCTATCCCCGATCTGCGCTATATAGATCCACTTGATCACGTAGCGCGTTTCAAGGGTTTTTGCGCTTAACATAATGTAAACAAATAGAGCGAAACAAAATACATTGCTTTCGAAAAAGTGAGTCTTACCGCAGCGCACGCTGTCCTTTAATTAATTCCAAAGGGTTTATTGAAGACAACTAGAAAAGCTTAATTCCCGCGCAACGCTCGACGTTGAAATTACCTACGAATTGCACCGAAAACGTCGCTAAATTTTTTTTTCATTTTTAAACACTTTTTTTTTAAAAAATTTTAAGCGTTACGATAGATTAGATTTTATGAAGTTAACTATACGATATATGACGAGTCACGAAAAGCAAATACTCCACTCGTTTAAATTGGCGCGTGTAAATTGAACCTGCGATGTGATGCCGCGAGAGAAGCGACGACTTCCGCAGAACGTCTAATCGTTAAAAAAGACTTAGAATTTGCATTATTTAGGGCTATAATAATTTCATTTATTTAAATGATCAATAATTTTAATATTAATTTTCTATTAGTGAATAATATTTGATTCTTGATTACTTTATTAAAAAATATACACCGCGTCCACAAAAAAAGGGGGGGGGGGGACACACGGTTTAAAGTATAACTTCAGTTCTAGCCACTACAGTATAACAAACATGAAATTCTGAACGTCAACTTGTCTTGAAGCGCTCTTTTCTCTTCTACGCAGTAAATTGGCAAACTTGTTCAACCCCCTCTCCCACCTCCTATTGTGTTGACGTAATTATTAATAGATGAGATCCCTACGGTTAAACGATATGGTGGTCGCGGAGAAAAGAGATTGGCGCTGTTAAAATTATTATTCTCGTTCGTGCTCAGATCCAAGTTGTTTCACTTGGAATAGGGTTTGGAAGGGTCGAGTAAACAGACTAATACTTCCTTTCATTGTTTACAGGAAGTTGAAATGTATACGTGCATGTTTCTTCAAGACCATCGTATCATTTTCTTGCAGTTTACTCGCCCCATCTACAGTAATCCATTTGCGTATATCTAATTAGGTCAAATGAGGCCACGGCACATTCGCCAAAAGCGCTAAAAAGTACCGAAATTAATAATTTTTATAGAATTATTAGATCTTTCTTTTACTATTTTTTTGTTGTTAAACTTTATCAAAAAAAAATTTTGCTTCAGGGCGGAAATTTTTCTAAATCCGCCACTGGTCTAAACCACGCTTTCAGTTAAGGAGAAGCGACACACGAACAAGTTCAATTTATTCAGATGTATTCCGCGCCATCAACTACTCACTTGGTATTCGCTCTTGAACTCGTGCTCGAGGAAGCTGAGCCTGCGCAGTTCCCAGGAGAGCTCGAAGGCCGTGAGGATGGGGTCCTTGGAGGAAAGCGCGATGAGCGAGGGACTGGCCAGGGCTCGGTATGCGTTGATCCGCGAACGCGAGTGACGTAAGCTGTCTTCCATGCGCGACGTGACGCATTCGGTGCATCCGCACTTGACGTCATGAGGCATGGGCAAGGTAGCCCCTCGATCTAATAGGATCTTGATGATTTCGTAGTTGTCCTTGTGAGCGGCTAAGATCAATGGAGTGATGTCGGGGGTGAAGGTAGCGTCGTCCGGGTCCAAAGCTTCCCAACTCTGAGGTGAAATAAATACAAAAAACATTATTGATTTTATTTGATTTCGCTGATCTAAGCGAAAGCGGGGGTATTAAAAAAAGATATACAGTGCATTATATGCGGGGGAGGGGGTGGGGGGGGGAGGAACACGAGGAGCTGAGCGCTTGTTTGTGTGTTAGATGAGCGGAATAGGGGAGAGTCGTTCGCTCGGATCGATCACAACTCTTGAAATTTAATTGCAATTTAATGCAAATTGTTTTTTGATATTCGTCGCTGAAGTATTAGATGTAGAGAAGTAAACGTAGCCGATCAAAATAACGGATAATTATTATGCTTTTAGCTTTCTTTTAATTAGCCAAATGTAGGTTTTATAAAAGGAGGTTTTTAAAATAAAAGGCAGAATAATGTCTGGCAATTTCCTCATTCATCCATTTGGTTAACTACACCGTCGGCAATGTTCTAGTTACAGCATATAATTAGAATTAATTCGGTTCGTCGGTTTGACGTATTTTTTCTACCTGTAAATAAACAGGAACCTCGAATTTTAAAATAATTTTTTTGACGAGCCAGACGTTATTCTCAGGTTAGATTAACATCAATTTTGAAGGAAATGTCAAATGATGGACTTCCCAGTCTCATGGGCAGTGGCTAATCGCTGGTTGCGTTTGGCGTGTGCGTTCGGGCTGAAAAGTGATTCATAATATCATTTACGTGTGATAGCGTCAACCGCGGACTTTTGGTTTGTGGCCAAAACTAGGCACTTTCTAGCCTACCTGTCTCTATGGACTATATACAGTGATAATTCTATATACAGGTATAGAAATTCTTGGACTTGACTGTTATTATAGAGGATTTTTTGTTTACAGAAACGAGGTTTTGGTCACAACACTTGTTAAATTATCTAGACAGTAAGTTAATAACAGTAAAAGAATTGCTAATATACCAAATATATTTTTACACCTTTTAAAACCGTGTAAAAAAAGACAGAAAATTAGGGGATTGGTTATATGTAATTTTTGGAGTGGTTATCTGTAAAAATACAGTACATGTAGTTAAAATTGAAACTATTCACGCGTACAGGAATCTTTATAAGAAGCCAAATTGGATTTGTATGCGCACGTTTATTTTATATAAACAAAAGGGAATTCAATTTTTAAAGTGAAAGTAAAATATTATGTAAATTAAAAATAATCACAAATTCAGGAAGTAAAAATTGAAATTGAATTTATTTTTTTCGACCGTGTTAAATCGCAACCATATCAATCAAAACCAAGCACTTTGTTACGAAAAATGAATATTATTTAAGCATAAAAGCAAATTATTATTATTATTATTTTGAGAATTTTTTTGGATTATCGATATTTTCTAAGTTGAATTTTTTTCCTTATAATATTTCGACTGTACATTTTTTTGATACAAGATTTACGTTTAAAATTTAACTATACTTTAAACCAAGATTGGCAAACTAGCGGTTAGCAAAGTTATTATTAAATTATTTTAGCAAAAAAAAAAAAAATTGTTTGCATTGCTTCATCAAATTTTGTTGATCCCAAAAGATAGCCAAAAATAACAAGAATTAACTACAGTTTTTATGGCCCGCGGTACCAAAAGAGCTTGACAGGTCTGTTTTAAAGGATCGAAAATTTTTTAAGTTTATTTTTATGGCGATTGCGATTCGTTAAAACGGTTATAATAAAAAAAGGCTATCGTTTTCGTAGACAATCTGATTGACGTCATGGTGAGAAATGCTTTTTGATTTGATCGTGACGTCAGGAAAGATCAAATAAATTGAAGTAAAAGAAAGAAAAAAATATAAAAAATTTGATTTTTTTTGGCGAACATTGAAGTTGGTTAAATGACATTTTCTATCGATTTATTATATTTCGTTGTAACGAAATTTTAATGCCCGCTGCCTTCACATTCGTTGTAACTATTTTTCGGCTGTATTATCGATAACTGAGGGCTCTATTCAAGCTTATTTCGCACCGCGCTCATAATACAGTACATGTACAGTATAATTCAATAGCGAATATTTTGATTGGATAACCGAAAAGCGCGATGAAATTTTGCTCGAGCGAAATGGCGACCCGGAAGTGATTAGGTGGGACGAAAATGAGTGGGAAAGAGGGTGAGAGAGAAACTGCGGTCACGGCTCACACAGGACGAGGAAGTCCAAAAACCGTTAAACTACGTTTTGAGCGAGTTTTAAAGTCGTGTTGTGCGAGGGAGGGAGGGAAGCGTTAGATGGTCGAAGCTTTTGCACAATTTTATAGAAAGTAAAAACGAGCAGAACGTAAAAGTCCGCGTTGTACGAGGGATAGCAACATATCAACGAATGGAAAATGAAAATCGCATTGCGTTGTCTATAAGTGCAGACCTGCGTTGTACCGTGTCGAGCGAGGAGAAAATGCCTTAAAGAAATGCGACAAAATAATATTCAGCTGCTCGAATTCTTTTTCGTTTTTCACAATAATTATTGGAAGAAAAAGAGAGGAGACCGTATTAGGCGAGGGAGCGGAGGAACCCGGGTTTGCTCGCCGAAAAAATTAATCGAATCAATTAAAAGGGATTGGAAGAAATGTGTTAACGCAGTTAATTTGAGCAAACAAGTGGAAGTTATTGCTCGACGCGTTTTTATCCAACCGGAAGTTTGTTTGATTGGCGGAAAAATTCAGTTCGTATTAACGTTGATTTAAAATTAGCGCTAAATGTAAACTAGCGGTATAATAAACGGTTGAGAATAGTCTTTTCTGGTTTTGAGTGCAGGGAGACATCTCACGCATTTTATCTGCACTAGTGAACTAAGAAATACAGTACAATAGTAACTAATGGTTAAGTTCCAACATACGGGTACTACAAGGTTAGTTTTATTTAAAAATATGCAACGTGACAAACATGTTCACGCTGCATCGAACAACATTGCTATTTGGAATTGAGAATTTTAAATCTTAAATTAATTATTTTTGGTTTTGCTATGGGCGATTTGAGGCTCACGGTAAAATTGGTGAGGGGAGAAAATTTAACCACTCACCAATTTTTTTACCACCCCTGCGGAACGCTCTTTGGATTGAACGGAAATGGAGCCAAAAAAAAAAATTGTCTTAAAATGCTTTTTAGCCTCAAACCTAGAGAAAAAAAAAAGAAATTGTTTATTTTCTTTTGAATTTATGAGCGAGTTGACCTTCCGCCAGAGGGAGTGGGAGACGACAATTGGACACTTAAAAGGGTTTTGAAGTCAGCTGAAAGGCACTTAGTGAGGCGAAAGCGCACGCCCACCCACACGCTCTCTCTCTCTCTCTCTCTCTCTCTCTCTCTCTCTCTCTCTCTCTCTCTCTCTCTCCACTAAAACAACGGAGATCGAGATAAGAAAGAGGGAGAGTTATATTGCTTGGCTCAGGTTTTATTAAAATAAATAGTCATTTGATGAACAAAGTCAGAACGACGAAGTGACAATATTAATTTTATAAAAACACCCACCGTAGTAATTACTCGCAATAATTTAATTAATTTTTGTAAAATGTTTTACTACGAGTAACATTTTTTACAGTTAATAAATGTAGTTTTATTACTCGTAATAACTGTTGCTTGATGTAGTAAAGTTATTTTTAATAGCCCGTAAATTACTCTACCGGTAATTATGCGCAGCTAAATTCCTCGCTTAGAAATTAAGACATTACTCAGCTCATTCGAAGAATTCGAAAGATTTTTCTTACTATCGAAAGAGGAATTTCTCACCTCATGAAAAAGGGAATGTACTCATTTAGTTAATAACTTTTTTAAACAAGCAATCGCTCTGCTTAATAAAGCAATTACCTGTTATGTAAGGTAGTTATACCATATTAAATGACTAGTTGTTTATCTTGTTAAAAGACTAATTGCTCATTCAAGATCAAACTAGTAATTGCTCATTCAAGATCAAACTAGTAATTGCTCGTTCAAGATCAAACTAGTAATTGCTCGTTCAAGATCAAACTAGTAATTGCTCATCTTATCAAATGTGAATTACTTTAGTCAAATCGAGCATTTTGACGATTAATGAGTTGGCCAGGCAAAAGTGGAATAGGTTTTGCGATATCGGATGATGATTTGTTACTCACGTGCGGCGTGTTCTCTTTGTGGATGGTGGCCTCGTGGTCCAAAAGCACCTCTACGGCCTCCACGTACTGCTCGTGGATGGCGTGGAGCAAAGCGTCTTTAGTCTCTACCTTGTATTCGATCAGCAGTTCCACCATTTCCAGGTTCTCGTTGTCGATGGCCATGAGCAGGGCCGATCTCCCCAACGGGTCTACGCAGTTCCGGTTGAATGACGTCTTTTCACGCGCCTTCTCCAAGTACCTAAAAAAAAACAATAATAAAATCGTATTACGCCACAGCCGTCACTTGTGGAGTGACAAAAATTAAGCTCATTTTATTATAAAACAGCTTAGGCAAATTTCACGCTGTTGACATTCCATACGCTTAATTTTGAAATCTGGCGGATTAGCTATGTAGCGCCAAACTGCGTTTAATATAATTTAAAGCCGGTGAATAATTTTTGAGCTTGTACCGTATAAAGTTAATGGCGAATTACTATATAAAAAAATGTAACTGGTGGTATTATGGAATGTCAAAATACTGTATACAAATCTGGTTACATACGAGTAGTTGGAAGGCGTGGCTGAAACTCTATAAAGCAGTTGACTCGTTATTCGTTAACTGGAGAATTATTTATGGAGTGTTAATTATTTCAACTACACTCGTTCGAAATGAATTTTTGAATTATTATTTTAGGCTGTTGGCGTTTAATTTACACAAACGTGTTAGCGAATGATTTTTACTACTACTACCGGTAGCAAAAGTGTATTGATATAATTTTAATACGTAATTGCCCCTAATTTAGCGTTGCATCTTTTAATAACTTAAATAAATGAAGAATATTATACGCAATCAAAAATTAACGATGATTTTGTTGGCGAAGTGTATGTAATAGCAATAAACGAGTACTTTAACAGGAAAATTAGCTGTACCGTAACGATTCAGCGAGGAAATTTTGTTTGCTTTCTAGATTGGCGGTGTTCCATGAAAAATATGCCGTAATTTAATAATCAATCTTGATTGAGATGTCTTAAGTTTCTTGACATTTATTTAGACGTGTTTATAAAGTGACAATAATTATTATACGCACATTTCATGCGAATATTAGGTTTATGTTTCAAAGTCTTAACTCGATTTTGAGTCATTTGGCGGTTCTGTGACTATAGCGTTCCATCAATGACGAATTAATTTGATTTTATCTATTGAAATTCTTCTTCCCCCCCACCCTTTGAATTCATTTGAAGTGTTATTTACAGTATGTATAATAATTATTCATCTAGAATTTGAGAAAAAAATATATTTATTATTTTGTAAGAAATGTGATCAATTTACTTGTCATTGGCGCACAATATAAATAATTAAATTTTTTTAATTTTAAACATAATAATAGACCTAAAAATAATTTTTTTTTGACATTTGTGAAGCGTTAAGTTAGATATAATTATTCAATTCCAATTTTAACATTTCACCAATTTGAGTATTGGGAATTACTTTTACATTATACTTTTTTTTTTTCCCGCCATGTCTGATATTTTTAAAAGTGCCTGTGGCTCCATTTGCGGTATTTTTAATTTTTGTTAATTGTACCAAATTTGTTACTGGCTATTGCAGCACAATTTAAGACGCAATCGATAATTCAGAAATTGACTTTTTTCGTGCGCATTCCATTAGTTTTAACCAAATACATGTATACGGTATAGTGGTTTTTCTCGATCCGAGTCCAAGCACATGTAGCCTACAGCTCAAAAAATTAGCAAGATCGTGCATTATGCTGATTATTCATAGCGTTAAGAGTGGCGTTTGTAATCAAGTGCTAACTTTTTCTTTATTTGAACTTTAATCCTTGACATTCTATTTTACAATACGGTAATACCATGACAGTTTTGACGCACGTTCCGTTATGCCCGTATCCCATTTTAATTCAGCGTTTTGCCATTAACTATTTATTATAATAATTATGCAGCATCTAAGTAATCTTAAATTTCTTAATACATGTACTTCACTTTTTGAACTTCCGCGAGTGACGTAATTAATTCATTAACCATTTATGGAACGCTAACTGCGCTTCATCTGCATCTCCCATTTTTTGGTAGACTAATTTCACGCAGTTAATGATTTATTAGTTTATGAATTTTGACCGGAAGTGTTGCGCATTTTGAAGACTGTAATTGCGAGCTTGGTAAATATAGAGCTAATTAGGTGGATATAAAGTCTTCGAGTGAAATCTCGTGTAATCTTTGGGGATTTTCCTTCCTATTTCTGTGTAAAACGCTAATTCAATGGCAAAAAGCGAATACCTTATGCGCGTAATTTAAGCGTTTTTAAGTGTAAAACGCAATTTTAATGATACTTGTTTTTCGTCAGTGAAACCAGTGATCTTTGGCGGACGATTTTTAGTTATAACGATAACGTGATGTCCATAATAACCGTTAATAAATATTATAGAATATTGGTAAAAAAAAAAACAATAGAATGCTGGTTAACAAATATTATTATTATTAGTATTAGTATTTTTTAGACATTGTACTGTAATTATTATTATAGCCCGTTATTTTGATAAATGAAAACGAAAAAGTTTTTTTTTTTTTTTTAATTTTATGTTTGTTTATTTTTAGTGGGAAAGAGCGAGTCAACGGAATCACTTCTGGTGAGTTTGCAGTTCATTTTATAATAGAGTAAAAACTAGTTTAAAACGCGGTTTTTATATTAAAAAAAAAAATAATAAAGATGAAGCGAAAGTGATTTTATTACGATTTTTCTATCTTATAAAACGTAATTGCGGTACGGTATTTTCAATATTGATCTAAGGAACGCTTATTTCTTAGCGGTTTACAATATTTTTTTGCTTTTTTATGAAACGTTAATTTTTGATGACTCGCTTGCTTAAGGGCATGATCATTTTTTTTTTGTTTCATAAAATAGTTGCTTTTATCAAACGCGAATTCAATATTTTAAATGTTTTTAAGTTGACAAGGCCCAACTTTTTTTTTTAATTTAAAAACCCTGGTTTTTGTTTTTAAGGAATCTTTCCATTTTCTTTGAAAAATGTAAACTTGGCGTAAGCTAGCTACGCATATAAAGCGCTATTTTTTGTTTTAGAAATGGTCAAATGTTGATTTAAAAAAAATCATTTTTGTCGCAAAAAAAAAAAAGCGCTGTATGTATAGGTCTAAGAAAAATCTTATACAGTATTGCGGAGTTTATGTGGTTGAACTGTTTCGATGCACGGAGGTGACGCTCGGTTTGACTTGGTACCTAAGTACCTTAGCGACGTAAAGATTTAATTTTTACGTTTACAATATTATTAGTAAATCGCTTGTTCGTATTAATATACGAGTATACATTTGATACTGCAATGTTTTACCATCTGTTCACCGTGAAGTTGCGTCAGCGGAAAGTCAAATGACGTACGAACACTGACGCGAAAATTTTGATCGGATTACCGAAAATTCAAATCTGATCTATTACATGAAACCAAAACTTTTTTATCAAGATTTAAGTCAATTTTTTTTTTCCTTCGACGTTGTTAAATTGCATTGCCAGTTTCAGAACTTTTTAATGTGAACAGCGCTGTTCAAAATTAATTTTATTTAAAACTAAAGCGATTTAGTATAATGGAGAGCTTGAATTGCGGGCATTAATATTACTGAATGGGTTTGTGAGACTATTAGCGTCAGAAACACGATATTTTTGTTCGCAAAAATGCTATGCTAATAATTTTTTGTTTTTGTTTAAGAAACGCTGTAACTGTTTGCCAAACGATCCGATACTGCATTTTATTTTGCGATAGATTATTATTATTATTTTTTTAAATTGGTGTTGGCTATTCAGTAAGTGTGTGGTTTAAAAAACTATTTTGGTCAGTAGTGTAGTGATTTGTA
Source organism: Polydesmus complanatus (assembly GCA_034692225.1). Taxonomy (NCBI): domain Eukaryota; kingdom Metazoa; phylum Arthropoda; class Diplopoda; order Polydesmida; family Polydesmidae; genus Polydesmus; species Polydesmus complanatus. The sequence continues at coordinate 54 of JAQGAZ010001722.1, read as the reverse complement.
GCACCCCCCAATCAGATTGCAGGGATTTAGTGTGGGAGGCGTTTTCGACCAATC
>JAQGAZ010001721.1:0-25280 GCA_034692225.1 Polydesmus complanatus | reverse complement strand
GTAGGAATGTTTTTGGCCATTCCTTAAAAATTTGATTTTTATGACTTACAACCTTTTGCATATACCACGACGATATAATTTATTCATATCATTATTTAAAAAAAAAAAAATAATTCTAATAAAAATTTAATTAACTCCTTCATTCAATTACAACTATCTCGATTCTAATGGCTCGAAAATAGCCATGCATTTTTATTTATTTATTTTTAAATATTTTTTTCTGCGTCGGAAGTCTGAAGAAATAGCAAATGAACAGCTTAGCAAATTTGCGGAGGGTGGAACCAATTGTTTTGCTGATTGCACAAACTAATACTCCAAGGACAAATATTTTGGCAAAAATTTAAAGCCACAAACATTGACATTTTTTTTTTTAACGTCTCATTCGAAAATTCTTTATCCCCGATTAAAAAATGTATAAAATCTTCGCATATAAATCCTCCTTAATCTTTTCCCAAAAAAAAAAATAAATTTCATTCCCTGACGCAATCGCATTCCTAACCTGAATATTTTTCCCATCACATCTTTTAATCTCATCAAAATCTTTTAATTCCTAATATCCTGCGCGACTGTCTCATCACTGACGTCACGCTCCCTTTAACCCCACCGTAAACACAATGTCTTCAAAACGAGAGAGTGAGAGAGAAGGGGGAGATTTGGCTTCGGCTTTTCAAACGTGATTGGGAATAATTTAGTTCTGAGAACCAGTGAAAAGACAGACAAATTAGCTATCCTTTCAAGTGTTTATTTGTTTGTGCCAAAAAAAAAAAATCTTTTTTTAAAAGAAAAAAGCTGTAAGAGTAGATTTTCTATGATTAATGCGTTGACAACAATACTAAGAGTTGACTTTTGAGTGAAACAAAATTTACTGCTTTTTCATTTCAATAGGAAGCAAATTAACAGTTACAAAAATACAACCACCAAAAAAAAAAAAAAATCATCTCAATAGAAACGGAATAAAATCATTGGAAACATTAAAAATAATTAAAGTGTAACTGGCGAGTGCAGGTTTCAACGAGTTAATTAACGTCGTCGCGGGGAAAAAAAAAATAATAAATACACTGTCGAAATCAGCTGCGTTAATCTTCGCTCATAAATCAAAGAAATGAGTGTGTAAACGGCTTAATAGGTCAAAGGTCGCACCCCTTTTGACACTCGACGTGCTTCTATTGCCTACTTCATTCTCTTTATCAGAATTTTTTTTTTCTTCCATTATTTATTTCTACTTGGTGTTCAACCCCTAGCTCATTTAATCGACGTGTCATTTGGCATCGGTGCCAACTCAAGTCTCCCCCCCACCACTACCATTACTCGTTAATTCCCACCTCGACTCGAGCGTGTATGATTATGAGCAGCTTACCACGCGCATGCTCGACATTTTTTTCAGCCTTTAAAAATAAATAATTCAAATTCCAATTTTTGACGGCTAGAGTTGTATGTATAGTATGCGTAGGGGGATGGGGTGGGCGGGGAGAGCGAGAGACGGAAGGGATTAGATTGACACGGACGAACTCAAGATAAGTTAGTGAAAGTTATTTCAAATATTCAGAAATTTAGGTCTTGATTTGTTTCAACCATGGTTTTTGCGCGTGCGTAATATTCGTCTCGTCTCCTCTCTTCACCTTCGCCTATTAATAGGCCACACACCGCGTTTCTTCGCCTGCCACAGTCTCTGCAATAACGTTCTATTAGCGCCGTTCACCTAACCGGAACTGGATAAAGGGGGAAAAAAAAAAAATCTGGCAAATTTCTGAAATATATTTTTTTTTATCAGTTTACGATTACACTGCACCGGTAAATTTAATTTAATGTTTTTCTTCGGCCTCGAATATGTTGTTTCGCGGCGAAATCCGAGCCTGTACATATCGTATTAGTAACACATTATAGCATTTTTTTTTGTTCAGTTCGAGTGAAGCGATTAAATAACGCTGAACGAAATGTTCGGCGAGATCAAACATTGATATTTTAAGACCAACGGGTTAGATTTTTGTTTATCTCAAAGTCGGATCGATAATCCGCTTTTTCTACCCTTCACGTTTAAATAAATAAATTGTTTAAAAATGACAGTTCAAAAAATAAAAACATTTACCTTTTTTTTAAAAAAAAATTTTAAAATACAGTACATGTACAGTGCAAATCAACAAAAACTACAGTACATGTACATTCAGACCAAGGTTCGCATTTTAGGTACTTTCCCAAAAACAGGATTCAATTTCAAAAGATTTAAGAACTAAGATTTTAGATTGAGAACTAATTTCAAATATAATATTGAAAACCAATAATTTTTTTTTCTTAATCATGAATATGGTCGAAAACATTTGTCGAATACAGTTTGCATCATTCGGGAATTTCAATTTTATCTCCATTAAATTTCTACCTTTCCCCTCCCCCTACTCCCTCACACACCAAAAAAAAAAAAAAGCTATACAAGTGCATGTACAAAGTGTTAAGAATGTTTCGGTTCAGGAAAAATAAAATAAAATTAGAATATCCAGACAGAAAAAGATTATTCTTTTTTTAACAAAAAAAAAACTCGTCATTTAGGGCAGTTTAAAAAAAAGTGGTTGAAGGTGAACAGACACATAAATCCCCTGCCGAAGTCAATCATTTTTCAAACACAATTTGTTACCAACATTTACATTCGCTCGCGGAAAATTTGTGATGATAAACGGGCACCGCATTAAAAAATTTTCCAAAAAAAATAAATACTGTATATAAAAAAAACCCTTTCTTTTATATACATTTACATATTTAAAAAAACGTATTTTATAGCTTTTTTAGCTTATTTATTTTATGAAATAAAAGCACTTTAAGTGTATACGTCGAATCTTGTGTAAACAACCAGCCAAGTTAATGTATAAGCAACGCACGCAGATGAAAAAGATTCAAATTACGGTGAAAGTATGCGAAATTCCGCTCTTTTACAACAACAAAATTACATTAAAAAAAAGAAAAAAAGCGAGTTTTTCGAGTTCTTTTCCTCCACAATTCCAAAATAAGTCACTGAAATAATCTTTCAATGTTAAACAGGTGTTAGAGGTGGGCATGTAAATGCGGTCGAATGGCGAACCGAGGTAGTGGGAGTATGGGCGGGGGGTGGTGGAAGTAGGGTAGGGGCTTCGTAGTGGGCAACATCCCAAACAGGAGAGAGAAAGAAAAAAAAAGAGGGAGAGAGAGAGAAATCTGGTTTTAACAATTCGTTTGCTATTTAAAAGATGGAACGAGAGATGAAGAGGGAAAAAATGTAAACAAACATCGGAGTTGATCAACAAAATAAATAAGAATCCGCTTACAGAACAGAACGTAAGTCTACTCTAAGCATAGGTAAAGAGAGAGAGAGAGAGAACGGGATAGAAAAAAAAAAAAAATAATCTCTCAATTTTAAACAGAGTGACAAAGCTGAAAATTTCGTGACTGGTTGTTCGTCACGAAAATTGAAAATTTACTCAACCGAAAATAATAATAATAAAGAAAGAAAAAAAAAATGAACTGTATCTCTAAAAAAATATATATGTACACCCAGTGTACATATATTATAATGAGGATTCGAGTACTAAAACTCGAGTTCACTTTTTTTTTTTCGCCCGATAAAGCTGAACTCTTTACGGTTGCGTGTGCAGCCAAATATATTAAGCTTCCCCGAAACAACTCCCTAAGCTCTGAAATATCACTCACTGGAAGAAAGAAAAAAAAAAGCAATTATATATTTTTCTTTAAATCAAAGCTCCAAATAAAACATGCTTACAAAAATATCAAATTATTCCGTGACTAACTTCTAAAAAAAAAAAAATTAAATATAATAAGATCTAAACATCTTATAAATTATTCGCTCTCACATTCAGTTTAATATAAAAGTTAATCTCGTTTACACTTTAATATCTCAATTTGTTATACATGACCGAGACTATACAGTAATAATTATAAAAAAAAAAATAAGAGCATGTTTCCGCCACACTTGGATTCTAAAATTTCTTTCAAAATCGAAACATAAAAATACTGTTGGGAGCTTATTCGATACACGCCATCAAACCAATCGTCAGACATTTTGGGCTACCCTTAAGCAAACATAACTCGGTCGTTTTATGCAATAAAATTATGTTGCGAAGTAAGCGAGAAGAAGAGATTTGATGGCGCGTATCAAACAAGTCCCAGTGTTTTATTGGATTGTAAGACGCACAAAAAAAGTTCAAAAAAAACATTAAACTAGACAGTACCTGTATTTGAAAGATAAGGTAATTTACCAGTACAATATTTACAAATTCTCTAAACTTGTAACTCTGTTACCACATAATATGAGATAAATTTTAGTTGTAATGCAACTTCATGACGCACTCAATTGTCAGAGATGGCAAAATAGGTGTAAAAAAAATGCTTTTTAGAATTCAAGTTTCACGGTATTACTACACTTTATGATTGACATTTGGCACTGTAAACGGCAAAACCTCAGAGTTTGACTAGAGCATTGAGTGTGCCAGTGCACCGTGCACGCCAATTAACTCTTTTCCATCACGGCTTAGCTCCACCCACCCCGACCGAACAACGCCATCTTTATCTCCATGTTTATCCTATTCTAATTAAAAATAAGAACATTTGAGATAATTTCGTAAAGTATATAACCATAAAAAAATTTATGAAGGAAAAAAAAAAATAATAAAAAATTATAGCCAATCTGATAACCTTATCAGTGCAATTTTGCCAGTACAACCAAAACAAACACTTGTAATCCATGTAACTAAGAGAAGGAAAAAAATAATGATCGATATCGCTTTTAAAAATCAATTTCACTTTTCCTGCCTTCAACTTCTTTTCATTTCAATCTTATCCGAAAAATGACGTCACATTAAACTTTTTTTTTTTATTTTTCCTTCTACATGTAATTTTTTTTTTTATCAGCAAAAAAATTCGAGGGTACATGTATACGTACGCGCAGGTATTCGTGACGTCACGCGCCACCTATCGCATAAACAAGCAATAAAATTGGCTGAAAACTAATTTATTATTACACTTAAGTTTCTTTTAATTCTTTTTTTTTTTAAAGTCAGCATTTGACAACATACAATTAACTCCCCTTTAAAACAAAATAAATTTGCTTTTAATTGCATAGCAAGCTACCTTAATTTATGTAAAACAGTTTATCTTTTTAAAATATTTAATAAACAACGAAACTATTTAGTAAAAAAAAAAAATATATGTGAATATTTTAAAATTAGCACAACAACAATGTGTTTAATTTCTTATCTGTTATACTGTAAACTAATGAGAACCGACCAATAAATCAATTAAAATCCCATTGTTTTTTTTACCAATCTGATTTGTTCGACCTTAACTTATTTCCTCATTATTTCGCAGTTCAAACAGATAACTTTTTTTTTTGCGAAAGTATTTCAATAAAATTTCCTATTTTTAAACGAATTTTTTTTCCCATTTTATCTCCCTTTTTTTTTTTATTAAAAAAAAAAAATTGATTGACAATTTTATAGTGTGCATTACGATTACGATAAGTGAAAGCAGACAGAGCAAACCGGTTTCGTCATTTTTGACCCATATCTATCATAGAAACAAGTTAAAATCCAACCCAACAAAATATTACTCATCAGTCATTAAACTATTAACCTGAGCATCTTTAAAATAATGCAATTAGGTCTAATTAAAATAAATTAGAAAATTTAAAAACCTTTTAATCACGCTTGACTTTACACTTGCACATTTCACCGTCTCTTGTCTAGCTTTTTTTTATTATTTTTTTAATAAAAAAAAAATTCGTACATGGTTTTCAAAATTATTAATGAACTAACCTCAATGTAAAAATTTAAATCCCAATGAAAATTACGCCAATTATCAACATTTTTTTTATAGCGCATAATTTTCATTACTAACACATTATTTTCACACTTGATGTTAATTGTTTCACAATTTTACAGTTTTTTTAACTTCGCAACAGCCAAATGTCGATACAACGAAATTTAACCGAATACCCAATACGGTATAAATAATAATTACCTTCTCTCAGTTTTATAAATTTTGTAAATACATGTACAGTATTAAAAATATTCTATAAAATAAATTCATTGCGTGCATGTAACGCAATAAACCAGCAAAAGGTGACTAAAATTCTTTTCAACTGCCTTTAATCACTATTAATCTTTGATGAAAGGCATTAATTTTCTTTTCATGACATCACAAGGTGTCGAACTATGAGATCACTCGTATTCGGAATGAATGCAAATACGTGTAAGGATTTTAAGTTTTAAGCATAATCCACGATTTTCCACTCAATAATAAACCAAGAAATCACAATACACTGTAATAACTGGAGAGAGAAAGAGAAAAATCCCACTTCCGATCTTTAGAATTAATACTTAATGGAATTAATAATTTTGAATTTGAGAGAATTTTTAAAGCCATTAAAATACATAAAATCTAATACTTTTTTTAATTCTACGAAATCCTTGAAAAACTTCAAAAAGTATCAGCTTTTTCAATAAATTATATTACAGTATATTACTGTACTCAAATTTTCGTTGCATACAGTACAAGTCATACCCATTTTTAAATCAGAAAAACCTTTTCATTACTTAGAAATTCGTTATCTCAGCAACGGTATCGAATCAAAAAATAAAATTTAAAATATTCGTTATAACAGAGATTTTGCGCAGTTGGCGTTCGTTGTATCAACATAATATTGTATTCATGACCTTACAATATTTTAACCAAAACTTCTGCAAAAATAAACACAAAAAAAAAAAAAACAGTTATTTCCGCCAAACCAAAATCTTAAAATACAGTAGTCGAAATGACACGCTAAAGAAGCTGAAAAGTTAAGGCAAAATAAGGCTCCGACTCCACCCATTCGTACATCATAAACATAAGATAGATTGAGGAATGTGTTTAGAAGAAGTGGTAAATTTTAGCCACTTGTATATTATACATACACTTGTGTATACTTTGAATAACAACCACCCAACTTCCCTTTTTATACTACCCATCCTACCCGCATATACATACATTTGGCCAAAGGGAGCGGTACTTGCGTCATCTAAACGTTCAAAGGGAAGCCGACATTAATTTCTACGCTTGTCTTACACAATGTAAACACATCCCAAAAGAAAAAAAAAAAAAAAAAAAATTTTTTATTTTCTCTCGCTCTTTTTTTCTTCTTTAAATGACAGTGCTCTAAATTCTCGGTTAGAACATTAAAAGAAAGCAATTACAACACAATAATCATCATTAAATTACACGCGCACTTAGCGCGTTATTCGAATATTTAAAAAAGAAAAAAAACTGAAATAAAAAAAGAGACAAAATTTCCCTACTTTATAATATTTCAGCTATAGGCCTAGATAATTATTGCTCTTCAACAAATTTCTACCTTTAAAAACAGTTATTTTCCACCTTTTAAGATGTCAACAAGCTTTTTTTTTTCTTCTTTCTTCTATTGTCTACTTCCATCAAAAAAAAAAAAATGAAAGAAAAAAAATGCGCTATAGTTAAGCGTGTCAATGAATTCTACTTGAAAAACACTTTTATACGTGTATATATTATAGATAGTGTGTAAATATGTAACAGCTTAAGCCGGCTCTAGTCTCCAGTGTAGTGGTGAATTTGCCCTAGGTGACAGTAAAGGTTAACACAGTGGCGCCATCAAACAGCCATCGCACCTCGTTTCTTTTTAACAACAAAATTTGCAAAAACGTGTTCAAAATTTTCAAATATAAATCTCTCTCCGCGTCTCGTCATTCAAACAACATCAACAATCATTAGCCCATTTTGGAACCCAAAAAGATTCGTTCAGCATCCATAATAAACACCAGATAAACATATATTAGAAAATATTTAGAAATTGGTTTTCTTTTTTTTTTTTTTTTTTTTTGATAAAGAAGGAGGAAAAAATAATAAATAAAAAAAATTCCGAAAACTTGCCAAAAATTACAAATTCCCCAAAAAGGCGCTTTTTAAAAAATAAGGTAAAATAAACATAGCGAATGCGATAATATACTGGGGTAATAATTTATGGTTTACCTAATTATTATTATTATTTTTTTTTTTTTTCACTTTCGAGACCTAGTTTAAAAATTATTCAAGAAAGTTTAGAACTCCTACTTGAATAATAAATTTTTTTTAAAAAAATTAATATTAAAAATATGAAAATATTATTTTTAATTAAAAAAATTCTCGATATCTAGCTCTAAAACTACTACCAATGTTTACATATACCGGTATCAATAATAATTACTACTGCTGCTGTCAGTATGGCGCCTTTGAAAATGATGAAACAGGTTTCTATTTTAATTCTACTCGTAAATATTTTCTAGAACTTTAATATGTACTGCAATTTATTTTTTGCATTTTGCGGCCAGTAAGCAATAATAATTTAAAAATGATTAAAAAATTTATAAGAATTTTAAAACTAAAAACTTCTTTGGTGAATTTCAGACCTATTTTTTAATGCTTTTTTAAAATATTTCGGTAAATTTTTCCAATTTTTTTTAAAATAATTTTTATGAAAAAAAAACATCTGATAACATTTTTTGATAAATCTGACAGTACAGTATATCTCTCCCCTGTATTTACGAAAACGCTTAAAATTTAAACATTTTTTAATTTTTAAAAAATAAAAAAAAATTAAATTAAATTGTTAAAAATGGTATGCTGAAATTAAATTCAATTTAAAAATCTAACACTACAGCGCCAAAAATTATACTTTATTACTGTCGATAGACATATCACCTTGACGTAAATTTTTCTTTTACCTTTTTTTTTTATTACTCGCCATTCCCTACGAGTAAACAGCATTCAAAAAAAATATAATTATTAAATTGATGAAAAGTCGACACTAGATCTACTTTTACGCCTAGGTAGACGATGCAATTTAATGTTTAAATTTCACATAGAGATCATCTATCAGAGAGAGAGAGAGAGCTAGAACGAAAGAGAGTTTGGCATTGGCCTCAATAAGCATTGTATATCTCCCTATACACACACACTCGGTGATACAATTGCGCATTCAAAACCTAAAAGCATAATCATAATAATAACAGTATCAATTTAATCACGCATTTTTTTCTTTCTTTCCTTTCTCATCTTTTAATATTGACTTTCTAATAATAAAAACCCCACTTCCTCCCAAGCTCACTTTTTTTAAACGTTGATAATGGTTGGCTTTTATCCTGCTGATAATAATGGTTACGAAGTAATGAAACAACTGTAATCATAAAATAAATAAATAAACAATCTCTTTTTTTGTACCGAGCAATTTAGTACAGAAATACCAACAGAAAGATATATATCCATTTTAGGAATCAAGGTGCACTGCATTTTTTTTTAAACAAATAAATAAATAAAAAAAATTAGTTAGCGACTTAAATAAACATCGATAGAAGAAAGAAAAAAAAAATAACTTTAATCGTTCTCATTATCCGTTTGGCGTCGCACATTTTTATTTCGCGCCTGCTCAAACAGATAAACGTCTCCTCATGTCCCTGAGGAAAGTATATTAAGGGGAAAAGTGGGGTGTTGGGAGAGGGTGAGGGGCAAGGGGCGTGGCCAGTGCGCAAAATTGTCCATTTCGACGAGAAACACACCCGAGCCGAGCGTTCGAAAAATAATCGATCCCAAGGATATCGGGAAAAAATCCCCATCATCTCATTTCGGACCACCCCGTGTATATTCGTTAAATTAATAGGAAAAAAAATTTCCACGTTTTACTCAATGTTTATTTCTTGTACTAAAAAAAATGTTTGTTCGAATGAAAAATCTAATTTCGAACACCAACCCCAGGCTCCTCTATTCGTACCGCTCAATTACGTAAAAACTTTGCTTTCCCCTTTGTAGAACAAATTTTAGGGAGAAAAAAAAAATTACTTTGTTTATATTTCGTTACTTCCCCAATGATCAACTTTTATTATTTGATCCTCGTTTAACGCTGATCGGAAATTAAGATTAAAAAAAAAAAATAATAATGGAGAAATAGAAGAAAATTATTATAAACTGCACACGCCTTTTTTTTTTAAATTCATTTTAAGTTTAAAAAAAATTATTCCTAAAGCTTTTGTTTTTAATGCTGAGATAAAAACGTAAAATGCCTTAAATCAAGATTAAATCGCTTTAATCTCGATTAAGAAATCCGGTGGCGCTGTAATAATAAATCGCTAATGTACAGTGTATAAGGTTTTATTCTTCTGTATACAAGTAAATTATTATCCTCAATCCGCTCATTATCGATAGTAGATTTGTTTATACACGGTGTTCCCAAAGCCACCTTTAGTTGCCCCCCATTCTCTATTTTACAATACGGTATAATAAATAAAAGAAAGGAAAGGATATCTCATTACCGAAACAGACGGAGGTCCCCCCGATTTTAACGAGGTAAGTTTTTGAAATCAAAAGAGATCCCCTGGGGAACAAACTGAATATCGATTAAACAACAGCAGGTGCTCTCTCTTCGACCCGACAAAGCAACAGCAGCAGCAGCACTGGCTTAAGCTACCGGAATTTCAGCCCTTCCGCCGCAAAACCATATCTTATTTTTCTCCCCCTTATCCTTTTATCTTTTCAGGATATTATCTTTTCACTTTCTCAGCTTAGAAGATGAAAATTAAGAGAAACATTGGGCAAAAATTATTTTTTTTTTAACTCAAAAATAACGACCCAAAAAAAAAATCGTTACCGTTGATTTTTTCCCCGAGAAAAAAATCAGGTTCAACGATCATATGATTAATAACATTTTTTTTTTTTTATCATAAGTTTATCTTCCCTACAGGCTGAAAAGTCTATTTACTTCCGGTTTGTTACCTATAACCATAATGGAATCGGGGATGGAGCCGGTCGAAGATTATCTACTAAATCACCGCAATTGTTTATAGATAAACTCGTTAGCTTTTTTTTTTTTTTTAACCCATCGACAAATTTTAAATAACAAAAATGCGGAATAAGTATCCAATAAAAAAAACTTATTTTTTTAAATGTATATTTACATAATTATATGTATTACCTAATGCAATTATGCTAATTTCTACGTCAACCGGAGGATGTATTTCGTTTTACAATTTTTTTTTTTTTATCAAGATGATCGTTAATTTTTATTATGATTTTTTTTTTTAAAAAAAAGAAAAAACTTTTCTTCTTCCAACGTTAAAAATGACGTCGTGAGTGAATTGATTTATCGTGAAAATGCAGCTGATTATAAGCCGCTTTGCAACAAGCCATACTGTCTCTTCAACTTCTTCCATAAATCTTCGGCAGAAAAAGGCATTTAAAAAGTTTCGCAAGCCGAAACAAAATAAACTCTTTTAAATACAAAATAGAGAAGAAGAAAGCAGATGAAGAATAAAAAAAAAAATAAAAACAGATGATAAAAAGAATGAAGAAAAAAAAAAAACATTCCCATAACAAAGTTGTAGCCAAATAATTTCTTTCTCGAGTTAAATAACTCATTTTTGCGTCACTTCCTGGTCTTTAAAGGCTCGTCATTCCCCTAAACAACCACAACACTACCAAAATAATGGAAAGAAAAGAAAAAAAAAATCAAATAACAAAAAAAAAAAAAAAAGTATCAATATGGAAACAAAACAACAACACAATATCCTTCGCAGTCCATGACCTTTGTCATCATTACGTTCGCGTTTATAGCAGTTTAAGCAGGCGCATTAATTCGATAAATCATTTATTCAGGTAAGAAAGAAAAAAAAAAAAAAAAGATTTATTCGCCACCCAACGCGAGAAGGAAAAAGAAAAAAAATTCACCCATTGAAACACTACTCGCCAGGCGCTAATTAAATGCGCGCATATATGCGTGACAACAAGTTAACTTCGAACATTTATCTGGTTAAATTTAAACTTTTCACACTTGAGCCAACTTCTGTTGAGAGAAATCTCGCCTCGCTTTTTTTTTTTTTTTTCTTTACTTTTTGTTTTATTTATTTATATGCCAAAGGTAGATATAAATACGAAAAAGTAAAGTGAGAGCTTATAATAATACTGTATCTGCATAAACGCAGAGAAAATGTACATGTTAGAAGCTTGGAAACACGAAGAAAAGACCTTGACACATGTTGCGGTCTACGCCAGGCTAACAGTAGAATAACAAAAGAATTATAATCAGCGGTGAAAAACAAACAGAAAATTGAAATACATGTAGTGGTTGAAAATTAACTTGTTCATCCGTTTCATAAATTATTATCGTACGCAGTTTGTTGTCAGTGAAACTATTATAATAAGACAAAAATAATAATATATTTGACGCCGCTGCAGCCACCGCCGCCGCCGCACCTGTTGGCACGTCGTAAATATTTATCGTGTATCTCTAATAATTTAATAGGCTGATAAATCGTGAATGATGTAAATGATATCAATCAACGCGTACGCTTAATATTAAATTTAATTAATTCAATTCATTCGAAAAAAGCATATTTTCGGTACCGTTACGTTACGGGGACCCATTTTCAAAAATGTGGTTTTTTTTTCGGGGCAGAATAAATTAACGAGTAATTTACTCATAAACGAACATTTGTTATTTTCTAAAAAAAAAAATAATATAATATACGGTACTTAAATTGTTTATCAATTAATATACATCTTACTTCACTTTTACGAGCTTGAAATTATAAAGATCAATAAACTACTGTACCTAACATTCAATAAGAGCCTGGAAAAAAATGTAAGCAACAGAAACTTATTATAAATTTTTTTTAAATAAAACCTGTTTTTTTAATTAATTTGTGAACTAATTGACTCGCACCACTGAAACTTTAAGGTGCTCAAATATTAATAACGATCACAATAATTACTTTAAATGAAGATTTATTAGATCGAAACCAAGTTTTCGAGGATCTGCGGCGCACGCTTCGACCTCGGCGGTCTCTTGAAAATGGGTCCCCGTAACCGTACAGCGTTGTCAATTTATTATTTTTTTTCTAAGGTAATAATAATTATTAATTTTCTTACCGATACAGATACTGCTGGTGCCGAGAAGATCCTGCGGCGTATCCGGCTTGCCCTGCGGCACGCATTTCAGTCCTTTATCGCACTTTCCACCGAGCCCCAAGGATCCTCCGCACGTCTGATACCTCTGCCGCGCGCATTCGTCGCAGCAGCCGCACACATCCTTGACTTTGCTGCCCGGACAACGCAGCTGTTGGGCGCATTGAGTTTGATTACACGCCGAGATCGGCGGACAATTAAAAGCTCCGATCACCGTTATTAAAGCGCTCGACACTACCAGATAATAAAATACCAATGAAGTTCGATATTTCATTTTTAAACGTTCTCACTAATTATTATTATTATAGACATATAATTTAAATTATTTTTTCTATTAAAAAAAAATATATTTATCACACACAAAAATTTTTAATAAATATTATTCGATCGAATGCCTGCAAAGGTACACGGCGGTGTCAATTATTAATGGCGGGAATTATTATCCGCCGGATTATTATATGAAAATTTAAATTCACTTGGATGTCGAGTTTAGCGAAAATTATTGTTAATATTTTCGACAATTTTCCGCGATCGTACTTCAAACTTCTCATCACTACAAAGCGTACGCGATAAAACCACACTATAATAATAATAATAATAATTCACGACCCTCTCTCTCTCTCGTTCTCTACTACTTCTTCGATTAAGCGACGATATTTGTATGAAAAGTCGACGCGAGCCTGTTGCAAATTTATATCTTCATCGTTAACTGGTAGGCGCTCGATGCGCCACTAGTATTCAACGCCCGCAACTTTTTATTTACTCGACTCCCAACCTTATCGCGACCATTACGAAGCGATAACAGTCATTCTAATGTAAACGCGTGTGACCGCCAGGTCGCCAGCGTTCGTTTGTTGTTATTATTATTCGCAGCGCTCGAATTTTATTTAATTATTGAAATTTAAATTTCAAGGAATTTCCGTTTTAGAAAATATTAAAATAATCGTAAAAAAATTGAACGACTTCCTTCCTTTTTTTTTTTTTTCCTTCCTCCAAGGTCTCAATTATATTATTTCTTTCCCGTCGCTAAATGATAAAACTTTTATAAATTTATTTAATTAAACAAACCGAAAAAAAAAAAATTGTTAACTAATAAATTCATAGTTTTTATTAATGGAAACTCCCGCCAAACGTTAACATTTTAAAGTGATAGCGTTTCGCCGGATGCGTTTAATGTATATAAACATATCTAATAAATTTATTTACGTTATTTACCAAATGGCAGAAGAAAAAAAAATTAAATAATAACATATTTTATAATTATTTTTTTTTTATCCCCCTTCCTCGACAATCTTCGTATTTAAATCGCTGTTGGGTATCGTGTCAACGCGTTATAAGCGATGATAACCGCGCTCCACAAAAAAAAAAAAATACAACACATTTTTATATAACAATTTTGGGAGCAAATAAGATATACTGCGAAGATAAATAAATTGGTAGACTACTATTCAAATTCATATTAAAAAAAAATAAAAAAAGGAGAAGAGGTTTATGTAGGTCTCATTTCCATACTTCACCTGGTAAATACCGAATTTAACAGGAAAAGTCTCGAAATAACGTTAGGTGTTTATTTTTCAATTTAAAAAAAAAAATAAACTTAAATTTTCTACGTAAATATTTTATTCGCCGAGTTTGAGATTTGCAAATAAATCTCCCAAGCTGTGCCATGAGTAAAACATTACTATTTACCTGTAAAAATAATCAATTTCGCAGTTTGGACAAGAAAAAAAAAACCAGTTCACAAACCGTTGCACCTTCTTATTTTCTTTTTAAATAATTATACAGAATATACTTTAAATATTTTTGTTTTACCGTAAAGATTTTCAAATAAATTTCAGATGTATCGTGTAGTATTTTTTTTTTTTTTTTTGAAAGATCTCAAAAACTTAGCAGGTCCTTTTTTTTTTAATATTTGCACTAACAATGTTTTAATGGCCCCCAGTTGATGTTTTCTTTTTTTTTTTTTTTTTCATAACCAATTATATTGTCATGTTTAGGTACACGGACTGTTCGTTAATCTGTCAATCACATTTAGTTAATATACTGATTTGCAATTAAACCAAAAAAATAATAATAATTTTGAAATTAACCTTTACCTTAGCTTTCTTCTAAAGACGCCGTGCTATTCTTCAATAATTGCAACAGCGCCTAAAAATACATAAAAAAAAAGTTTTATTTTAGTATTAAAAAAAAATACTGTCATCATTACGTAATTACACAAATTTTAAAAAATTACTCATCACATCTGCTACTATCATTAACTTTTTTTTGACATGAAATTATACTAATATTCGCGCCAATAATCGAATTTTAAAGGTAGAAAACGACGTGTAAAGTATTAAAAACTTTTAAATTAAGACGTCGTGACTCTCTTGTTTTCGAGAAATTTTGATGCTTTCTCAACATCAGCAAAAATAAATAATCAAAATAAACAGCAAAAAACTCTTAAGGTAAAAAATATATATATATATATAATATTGATAAAACATAAAATTGATGTCAATTGAATTCTCTTTCTACTCCACCCTTTTATAATATTTACACATCGTTTTCCCTCCCTCTTTATTTATTCCATTGTCGTCGACTAAACAGTTTATTGATTTCTACTCAGCATTTTAACCTTGAACTGAGTTTATCAGTAAAAGGAGGGATTTTTCGTTTCGTTATGATATGCACCGTTTGACGAACATGCCATTGCCCTATTCATTATCTAATTATGGAAGAAAATGCATTAGTACCTAGAAAGCCTCTTGTCTGTTTTTTTCGTGCACATTTCGAACGAGATTAAAAAAAGTCAAATAACTGCCAAATACTTTTTTTTTTTTTTTTTTGTTATTTGGAAAAAGGATGAAACATTGCACCGTTAAGCTCTGTTAATTTCAAACAAAGTTGAAAAATAAAATGTGACACTTTTTTTTAGCCAATTATCTTTCCCTGCCATTAGTGATAACTTATGATAGCGCGCATCCTACGTTAATTACTACTCTTTTAAACTTTAACTAATATAATAATAATTAGTTTTGACTTTGGGGTATATAAATTTAAAAAATATAATTATGACACTTTAAATTAATGTAAAAAAAAAAGCAAAATGTCTTTTAAGTTCTTCTGCAAACAATTACAGTAATAATCTTTAATGCAACGTAAACTATGTAAATTTTACCTTGCAATTTAATAAATTGTCCTTATAGATTAACGCCATCAAATTTAAAAATTATTACGTTATATTGTCAAAACAGTGAAGAATTTGAAATTAGCGGCAAACGTTTAAGAAAACTCTTGGTAAATTCTTATCACGAAAAACTCAATGTAGATGGCACCACTAAATTTACCTATAACTATACCGCTAAATTTAAACTAAATTCTGTATGCTACGTGCCACTTTTACCATCAATTTCCATATTGTAACACCAAAAGCCAAATACACTCAAATAACTGCAAATACCAATTTAAAAAAAAAAAATGAATATAATATTATTATTTACCTTTGCGTGCTTAAGCTCTAATTCAGCCACGTCAATCAAATTTTTACGAAACGCCGCCAACCGTCTCGTTTTAAAATCTATCAATTCTACAAATTCAGAGTATTAAACATATTAATTTTGTCATCTATTAATAATTTTAACAATCACAAGTACCTTCTTTTGCTTTTTCCGAAATTTGTTCAAACTTTTCACACGCCTGTTGCTGTGCCAATTCAGCCTTAAAAAATGTATAAAAAAAAAACTTTTATTAGTATAATAATAATAATACATTATAAATATTTTCATTGGAAATGCTGCAAGCTATTTTCCACGCTATTAAACACAACTAAGACCACATGCAATCAACATCGAGACAAAAAAAAAAATTGTTGATTCAATGCATGGAAACTTACTTCAGCTGCTTCCAACGCCTGATGAAAAATAAAATTTAATACATTTAATACTATATTAATTAAATAGAGCTACAAATACTTAATATATATTTATCATAGTGCAAAATAACTATGTAAACTACAATGTGGGTAAACAATAAAGAAACATACCGCATGAACTTCTTTATTTTTGGATCTTGCTTTTTCCAAATTTTTGTTTGCAGTTTCGTAATTAGCCAAACATCTCAACCTTCTATACAATAAATCCTATATATAAAAATAATTCAATAAGTAGATGATAATTACAACAGATTTCATTTCAATACTAATTAAATTAAATACAGTACTGCAATTTGTTTCAGGTGCAATAATTAATTTTCATACCTTGGCTGCGCTCGAATCTCTCATATAGTATCTTAAAGTATCGGACAATTTCAAATCTTCATCCGAAGCAATCCTACTTTCAATTTTCTATATTATTAAAACAAAATTCATATTTTAAATATATTTTTTAATAATATCAAATAACATTTTTACGTACTCTATTTTTTTCGAATATGTCGCTAACTTTATTAAAAAACCTAAAAAAACATATTTCGTTATTTAATGCATTAATTATAATAATAATATTTGTTGTACTGTATAGGTAAGAAATTACTTTTCTAATTCTGTAAAATTTTCAATGGTTGCCAATTGTAATAATCCAGTTGAAATTTTTATGTAACAGTCGGCCACATCTGGAAAATATAAATACTTAATAATTTATAAAATCAGAAATAATTTCGAAATTATGATACTTTTATGCGCTTTTGTCATCCTATCTGATTTAAGTGTAGCGTCTTTAACTAAAACGTGATATTCTACTAAAAAGTTCTTCTCTTGTTCAAAAAATTCATCAACATCCTGCTTTATAAAAACCAATATCAGAATATCTCAAAATAAGCAAATTAAATTCTGAAAATACTTTTTGTGTAGATGATAAAAGCATATCATCAGCGGATTTAGATAATACTTTAATGAACCCTCCAAGGCGTTCTTTTTTGTTTTTACCTCGTACACAAAGCTGTAAAATTTAAAATTAAGAATAATTTTCTTTTTAAAAAATAACATTTAAATCTTACATCTTGATCGTACTCTAGAAATACTCGGAAATTGTGATCATTCCTAAATTTTGGATGATTCGCTAAACGACACAAAAATATTTCGTGCATGGCAACAGTCTTCTTAAATGTAGCCAAATATTCGCTAAAAATCGCATTATTAAAGATTGAGTTTCCATTAATATTTAAGCAATAATTACGCCTCCAATTCTTGTTTCATTTTCGTAAACTCTTCTTTCGTCATTGTACCCTCCCCTTCGCCCAATTTCTGGAGCTTTTCTCTTGAAGCATCAAAATCGGGCCGAGGAGGAGCAGGTGGTATCTATTCAATTAAACATGTTTTTTTTTTTTAAAAAACTGCTTATATTTTTGTAAAATAATATTAAGAAAAAACTGTATATCTTACAATAAAACCAGCGTATATCTCATTTTCTTCAAAGCAATCGTGTAACCACACAAACTCTTCGTGTTGTCTTACTACCGAAAATTCGGGTTTAGCAAAATCTGATAAGGTAGTCTAAAATGTGAGTAAAAAAAAATTAAATTATGAAAAAACTTTTACATTAATGCGCGTTATTTACTTTGGTGTGAACCGTAAACTTTACTTTATCTCGTTCACTCAGAGCATCAGAAATGTCAACTGCCAAAGAGGTATCCGTCAAATCGACAGTATCAGACCTATCCGCCTAAATAAAAATAAAGAATTATTTATGAAATATAATATTGAAATTCTAAAAAAACAACAACATGCAAATTAATGCAATGCAAAGTTCAGATTGAAGTTTCACCCTTCATTTTAAACTTCCTGTTTCTTGTTTTTTCTTTTTTTCACAATCAAATAAGTATCTTATAATGAAAACGATAAAAACTCCACAAAGTATTATACTTAAATTTACCATTAGCCTATTTTAATATTTTAAAGGTAAAAATTTTATCGTCATGCGATAGTTGAAAATATTGACACGAAATGGGGCGGCGAGAACCGCGTACCGACAGCATTTACCTTCGAGTTTTCGTCAGCTAAATAATCAGGACCGTCATCCATTCCGTCCTAAAATTAAAATTTGGTGATTAAGCAATCTTATCATTACATTTTTTAGAATAAAAAGATATAAAATACCATCATCTCCGAAAGATAACAACAAGTGAATATTCAAAGTCACGTAGCGTTTCCTCCTGGTTTCCTTCTCTAGCAGCTAAAGACACGCCTCCCACAAGGTATCACAAGACTCCACAGGAAAAATAGCTGACTGCTATTGGTTCAATAAAGCACAACTAATAAACGCCGCATAACTTCAATATTAAAATTGCTTCATTCATTTCAATTTTAACATTTTGGTAAAATAAATTAAAATTATATTGTTGAATTAGTGTGTAAGATATACATTGTAATACAAAATTCAATTGTTTGACTCATTTGAAAATAATTCCGGTAATTAACATATCCACGCAAATAGTTATTTTTCGCAAAAAAGGAACCATAACAATAATTATTAAAAAAAAATTTTTGGTGTTTATTTTTGCTTATTAAATCATAGAAATAAAACTATAACTTTAAATATTCGCATTTAAAAATGTTCTAAAGTAGTAAAAGTCTTGAAGCAATATTATAAAATTCAAAGGCAGTAAAATATGGGGAAATGAAAGACAATCTTTATTTTCATTTAGGAAACTAATAATAATATTACTTTGTAACTGTCCCTAATTAAATTTATTTGGCAAAACAAATATTTTAAAAAAATTATTGGTTATGAATAGTTAGCGTCTTCGTCCCGATAAAATACTAGACCAGGAGCTACGTGGTAAAGCGGCTTGATCGCTACCACCGCTTTTATCGTTAAGTAATCTATTTTCTTCTTCTTCTCGTAAACGCTTCTGGTTTTCTTTAAATGCCAAAATAGGATCGTCAAATTGTTGATAATATTGAAGAACTTTCCTCACATCTTCAACCTCACTAATTGCCAAAGCTATAATAATAAATTTCGTGTCAATAATAATGCTAATTAAAAATACATTTTTATAAAAAATACTTTTTAGAAAATTAGCTAAATCAAATAAAGTACTGTCATCATCATTGCCAGACCACTTCTTAATATGCAACGCATTTTCAGGATTAAATTGCACAGAAGCGGCATTCCAGTCAACCATTATTACTTTGGCTAAATCTCGATTTAGACAAGACAAATCCTACAAAATAAAATTATGCTCCTTTAAATAATCTAGCACAGAATTCAAATTACAAAACTTCCAACATACTTTTACGTGATGACCGTTGTGATATCGAGTCGCGTCGCGAAATAACTTATACATAATGAAACCATTTGGATCGAGACTATCTATTATTGGAAAGGCAGTCTGTTGGAATACACATATGTTGTCAGACATTGAACGAGTAGCCTACATTTATCGAAGAAATGTTGGATCAAAAATAATTATTTACCATTCCTTGTTCCGATGTATAAACAACCACTTCGAAGATTGGGCCCACTTGCTGCAAAAAGTAGTCTACACCCGGTCTTTTCTTGAACCGCCAACCAGTTTTATACTGATAAAAATTACGGATTAATACTGCGCGACATTTATAGTTTCGTTGCATAGCCTACCGTCCAGTCTGGATGAACCAAAAGGTCGGTCATTTCTAAAACTAATGTATAAGGAGGCTGATATAACGGGTCGCCAAGCATGTCTGGCAATAATTTCTCTCGTGAGGGCTCTTGGATCATCTGCAAGTTAAATCATCCAAGAAATTAAATTGCATCATGATCTTATTTTTAGTTTCAACGGAATTATAAATTTACTTTATTATAAAGTAAGATTTCCTTCCAAGCTCTATAAAAATACGCTTTGACTAAAGACACTAAATACACCAAAAACAAAAACATTGTAAGGTTTAATTCAAAAGCCCAAACTATTTAGCACAACTACTCACTGTCAGAAAATTCGTCTTTTATCTAAGAAAAATAAATTGAAATTAATTCATTTGTATATAATGCAATGAATGCAAAGTGTCAAACCTCTTCACCGTTTTCATCTTTATTCGGCTTACCTAAAAAAATTTTATAAAAATGTTTTTCTGTAGTAAAGGTGGTTTTAATAATCAATGTTAAGAGCCTACCACATGTCACTAAAAAACCTCCAGCTCCAAATGAAAATATGAAAACTAAAACTATTAGGGTATTTCTCGTTATTTTCCATTGCCTATTAGCGATTCTTTTTCTTTCTTCTGCATCTTTTTTAAGTTGCTCTTCCTTTAGATTTACATCTGATTCTAACGTGGACATGGGTTTTTGGAAGGTCCGCCATCTACACGTTTCCCATATATTTGTATGGGTCACGGTAGTTTTATAAATAACTCCATTAGTTAATAATAGCTTCCTAGATAACGTACTTAAATTTTGACTGGCTGAAAATGAATATTTACTACTAATACCGCGTAAACACCTCGTGAAAAGCAAGTAGCCGCAACTGGACGACGCCATCTTTATAAATACAACGTTGTCATGTGCAAAGATTGGCAATTTAATAATAGATTTTAATACAATCTGGGTGACTTTATCACTTTGCTCAAAAAATATATGTTTGAAAAAACTAAAAAATAGTCGTAATAAATTTATCGGTATTTTATTTTCTATATTTTAGCATAAACAACGTTATATTGCAGCGTATTGCATAAGTCAAACAGTGTTGTCGCCATGCCGCGGTATTTAAAGTTTGAAAGTGATCACGAAGAAAAGTACTGTAATTTAATTAATTATTAGTAATAATTAATTTTAAAAAAAGTATAATAACATCATTAAAATATTAACAAAAATAAAATATAAATTTTTAAGTAAACTTTTTTAGCCAAATTTTGCGAAAACCAAGAATGTCAAACTTTTCATAATTATACCGGTATCCTGTATAATTGAATTTTGTTTCTGACGTAGTTTTTAAAAATAGAATTTTTTTTTAAATTAAAAAAAAAAAAAAAAAAAAAATTACCGGTAATTATTCTTGAATTTTTTTAATTTTAACATTTCCATAATTATTATAGTAGAAAACGTATTTATTGGACGTCATCATCCAAAGAAATCTGCTTCAAAACAAAAAAAGAATTAATTTTTCTTATTTTAAAAATAAAAAATTTACATTTAAATTTTGCCAGTTGTCTTTGACGGTTGACCCATACAAAAAAATTAAAAGCATACAAAGCCAATAAAATAAATTAATAATTTCTTCATAAAAAATTAAATAAAAAGCCAACAAATGATTATAATAATGTAAACAATTAAAAATATTGAAAAAAAAGTCAATTTTTAGAGAACTCAGAAATAACATAGAATAAACCAAAATTAATGGAAAATATATTTTATGGTAGGCCTAATCATAATTTAGTTAAAAAGACAGTCAAAATTTTTTTTTTTTTAAAGATAAAAAAGTTCACTCTAACGATAAAACATTTAAAATGCTTTTTTTGACTAACGCAAACCAATTATTTGTTATTTTTCTTGTTCTTCGTAAGACGGGATAGTATCGTAAAGATGTGCAGTTTATAAATTCCCTGGTTGCTAAAAGCCTGATCGAGTGAAGTTAAACAGGATGCGATAGCAAAAATCAAAAAAAAAGGAAAAAAAATAGAAAATGAGATTGCTACAACCGAAATTGAAATCTTGAAATGATTGTAGCCTTGTAGGTCAATCAGTTAATTAATAAAGTGCATGCACTTTTGTGGGTATACAACTTTTGAACGGTTAAGAAAAACCTAAAAATCAAGAGAAGATTTCAAAAAAAAAAAAAAAAAATTGCCCATATCTATCTTGAATTTACTTTCTAAAAAAATACGTTTTTTTTTTGATCAATTTTTTTTTTTTTTTTTTAGAACGACTACCTATAGATTATTGTGTACAGGTACCAGTATAATTACGGTAACATTAAAGCTTTTGTTTAAGAAATAATTAATTAAAACAACTCTAAAGTTTTAAAAACTATTAGATTTTCAAAAAAGAAAACTGCGGTACATCAAAAAAACCCTACCCCAAGTAACCAATAAAATTAATTCAACCAAAATTGAAAATATAAAAATTAAACTTTTCATTGTAAATTTGCGGTCACTTTTTTTTTTTTTTATCCGTTTTTTTCAAATTTCTGTTCAAATTTGAGGCGATTTGAGGCATTGGTTTTAGTAGAAGCACTGTCACTTACACGTTTTCCATGCATTTTTATGGCATACTGCCGTCTTATAAATACAATATCTCCCTTTCGAAAGAAAAGCGGATATGGTCCCCTAATAAAAAAAAAAAAAAATTAACTAACCAAATCGATTTTGACCAATCCTTTCTTGCAGTATATACAGTTAACAATATTTATTATATTTGAGGCTCGGTTTAAAAAAAAAAAAAAAAAAAAATATATTTCTAAATAAACCAGTTTAAATCCATCCGGTTATAAACATTAAAATACATAATAAACTCTGCACGCTGTATCATCTACAAAAATCAACAAAATAATACTGAGTAGCATTTTATGTTTCTCTATAATAATTATTATGTACCATTTTTATAAAGTTATTGAGCTTGTCAACTTTAATCACATATATTGCAAAAAAAAAAAAAATACATATTGTTGACTTAACCGGTTTTTTCAGAACTGGAATATTATAATAATTATTTTAATAAAGTGGATGAGTATCCACCAAAAAAAAAAAAAAATGAATAACGGACAGCTTGCATTGTCTAAATGATTAAAATAAATTTCACTTTTGTCCTTATTTCAGACTTGATTTTATTCGGAATACCGGTAGCTTTTTTTTCCTTTCCTCGAATTTAATAGTTTTTTAATTTTCTTGTGATAGTTTTTTTAATCGTTATTTTTTATTACACGAAATAATTTTTCGTGATGTTCATAACTCGTAAATATTACTTTATATTGCTAAATTTGACCATTGCAAAAGCGCCAATTAAGTTGATAAGGTTATCTCCCTTCAAGTTATTAAAAAATGAAATGTAAAAATATTAACAGTTATGCAAAACATCATTAACTTTAAACAATAATAAAAATAAAAAAAATAGGTGCTACTATATCTTATTGAATTGCATGAATGAAAAGAGTATCAGTAGGTGACGTAATAATATAAAATTTCTAAAAGATAAAAAAAGAACAAAGAACTCATCTATTATGTAATACAATAAACTACGAGCAAATTCACATACTGTACTAACAAAACAAAAAATAACAAATAGCTTTTTTTTTTTAGGTGAAAAATAAATAAGATCAGAACAACATTGATAT
Source organism: Polydesmus complanatus (assembly GCA_034692225.1). Classification (NCBI taxonomy): domain Eukaryota; kingdom Metazoa; phylum Arthropoda; class Diplopoda; order Polydesmida; family Polydesmidae; genus Polydesmus; species Polydesmus complanatus. Next base: position 1,082 of record JAQGAZ010001721.1, on the reverse strand, counting down.
TCAAATTGTGTTTATTTTTAGTATATACCTCGTTAAAACTATATACTTTAAAAGTTACATAACTTCTTGTTAAATTTAAGATGCAGGTAGGTATAACATTTCCAATTTCAACCTTCATCTACTGTACAAATAACATTCGAAAGAAAAGGGAAGGGGGAAAAAAAAATATATTTATACTTGGTTGACCGAGCAAAATTAAACAATATAGGCCATGAACACATTTTGACACAACTTTTTTTTTTTTTTATTTTTTTTTTTTTAAGATAGTTGTCAAAACTTGTCCTATATGTTAACTAACAAGACATTTCACAGAAAATAACGATCCAATTGCAAAATATCGTGTACGACAAAACTAAGTACTTGTGCGCTAATAATAATAGTAATAATAAAAATTTCTAGAAGATTATTATATTAATTGTATTACAGAGTAGCGCAGCTCGTTTTCAAAATATAAAATTATTATGGTTTCCAAATATCATGCCCATTTCTTGATTTCTAGTATTTTGAACTCATTATTAAAAAGCCTAATAATGTCGGGTCATTCGACAGTATTTCCTAGTCTATAAATTGATGACCGCTGCAATAGGAAGCTGCTGCGTTTGTCGCATAGAAACTGGACGATCAAACTATAAGTTGAGTTACTATGGAGAAGAAATTTAATAAAAACGAGAATTTGAAGCTCGTAATAAGAGGGAGAGAAAAAAGTAGCAGTATGTACATGTACAGTATGCATCTACAATGAAAACATTATTTAAAATTACAGTAGTAGCCTAGCCTATATAAGCATTTTATCTGATTTTCGTAAAAACCAAACTTTTCGCTTTTTTATATGCGGTTGAGTAGCAGATAAAGTGATATTAATTTAAATAAAAGCACGCTTCTATTACAAATAAAAATGTATATTTTGAGTAGTATACTGTATATTGCACGTTACAGGTAATTCTACAAAACAGGCACAATTTACATACGGCCTATATGAATTTTATATTGTGTAATTAGATTGCATCTGCTTGGCGGGAGGAAATCTTCATCGATCTGGGGGATTTACAGAAATTTCAGAAAAGAGTATGGTCGACGGACAA
>JAQGAZ010001720.1:0-25296 GCA_034692225.1 Polydesmus complanatus | reverse complement strand
TTCTTAATTTGGAGGCCCCTTGATTGGTGAGGCCCTTGGCGCGCGCCTAATGCGCCTAATGGGTAATCCGCCACTGATAACAGCACTATCCAAGGTTGAAATTTATAGATTTTGATTTAGAGCTTTAGTGTAAACAACATTATAAATTAGTACAAATTAACATCGAAAGTCAAGGTTTATAAAAATTTATTTCATTGGTTAATTTTGCGGCGCAATATGTGAGTTACTGTGCGTCGATAATACGGTAATTTTATGTTCTCTCCTTAAAAGATTTGAAGAATTTGATTTGAAACTATTATTATTTGATTACGAATTACATTGTGCTTTCCAATAATGTAATACGAAAGAATGGGTAATACATGGGAACGTTAATTTTCTCTAGGTTTAGCGCAAATTAAATCAGATTTCGGTCCTAAAGAAAATCGAATGATTGGTTCCAAAGAAGGCATTACTCCATTTGATGGAACAAAAGTAAATCGTTGCAGCAAACCAACAAAGTACAAATATAATTCCATTCTGGCCAAAAGTTCTCCTGGGCAAATCCTTTTACCTAAAACGCAAAATTATATGATATTAACAATACGGTATAAAATGCAAAATTTATGATCGAGCAAAGTGATGTACCAATTGAGAATGGAATCAAGTATTCGGGTTTCACACATTTTCCGTCAGCGTTAAGGAACCGCTCTGGTCGGAAATTCTCCGGATCTCCCCATAACTTTGGATCATGATGAACGGCCCATAAATTCGGAAAAATTATTGTATTTTCTGGTATATTGTATCCCCGTAGCGTTGTAGATTGAACAGTCCTAATAACAATAATTTATTTAACTGCTCGTATAATAACATCAAACAAATTTCAGTGGTGTCAATTTACTTTTACTTCACAATTTCGTTTATTTATTTATTTTAAATATGCGTTAATAATGAATTTCATTTATTCAAAAAATCAAAAAAAAAAAAAAAAAAAAATTATGTGACACTTCCCCTCTAAACACCTCTGGTTTTTTTATTTGTTTAGAAATTATTTTTGGAAGTTGTGTATGTTCTCCTGACGTACCTGCGTGGCACACTGTGTCCAGCAACTGACGCAAATCGTTGAGTTTCGAGAATAGTAGCTTCGACATAAGGGGTGTTCAAGCGATCATTATACGTGGGTTCACGATCACGCCCAATAATCTGGTCGATTTCTTTTTGCACTTTTATTTGAATTTCCGGGAAGGCAGTCACGTAAACGATCAGCCAAAGTATGCTATTGGCTGTAGTATCGGTGCCGGCGAACAAAAAATCTCTGGTATTGTTTATTATTGCCTCATCTGATCATAAATCATTTGAATTTTTATTATCGAATTACTTAAAATTAGCTAATTTTATATTTTTACCTGTAAAAATATTGTCTTTATCGTTTTTAATTAGTCGCTTCTCTTTTTCGTTCAAATAAGATTGGAAATAGTTGTCTGATTGACCAAACGCAAATTCTTTCTTTACGTCGCTCATGGCCGTCGTAACAAATGTGGCAAACTCTTTCTGATGATTTCTACAATAATTTAAAAATCAGTACCGTATATGAATGACAACGAAAAAAGTTATTTTGACTGAAAATCAATTCTTGGCTGTGCCAAGTGGATCCTGTGAGTGTGACACTGTTGTTTAATAAAGTAAGGGCCGTTTGGTCAGTATTAAAAAAAAAATAACTCGTAAGAAAAAGTTTTTTTTTTTTTTTTGACAGTTTACTACATAATTATCAACTTAACATTTCCACATAATTGCATCTCTTTCCAAACATTTTTAGTACCTAAATGACTACTTTTTTGACCTCTACTGCATAAAACTTTACCACCGATCATTTTTTCAAATTTTAATAAATAAATTCACAAAGAATTTATGGAAATAAATTGATAAACAAATGTTAAAAAAAAAATAAAAAAATTGAAAAAAAAAAAAATATACGGTATATTATTGGCGAAAGTGTGCAGCGGATCGTTATGCAGTGGAAGTCTAAAAGCTGTCGTTTAGGCACTAAAAATGTTTTGAAAGAGATTCAATTACAGTATGTGGGCATGTTAAGTACAGTAGATATTTATGTTTTAAACTGAAATTGTCAAAAAAAAAAAAAAAAAACTTTCTTTTATGATTTAATTTTTTTTACTGACCAAACGGCCCTTAATTTACCAATAACCCTCGTAATTAAAATGAGCTACAATAGCAGAACGATAACTACAGAAAATAGTTTTAACGTTGAGCCAGTAACCATAAGATTCAGCCAAGTTTGCCTTCTCGTTCACTTACGATCCTTTTTTAAAAGAATTAGGAAAAGCCAATCTAAGAAAGTGTCGTGACCAGGGAAATAATACGAGACAGTTTGCAAGGCTGATTAGGTCTTCGCAGTCTTTTATTGCCTTAATCACAGAATGCATTGCAGGATTACTGTAATCTGCTCGTTTCCCGGTAATCAAGATTTGAACGTTATTTGACGTACTTGTCATCAACAATTTTTGTATATTAAACGGTGTTCCTTGATGAGCTTCAATTTCTTTGATAAAATGGTGAACTTCGTCCTTTTCAAATTTATGAAATTAAAAACAATCATGTCAAATTATGGTTATTTCAGTTAGTTGATCAAGCATTTAACAACCAATATTGGGGGTTCCAAGGTTGACTTTCCAACTCCATAATCTTTGAAACAACGCAAAAGAAACCGACGATGTTCCTTCCAATATTTACCGTCTCTTAACACCACTCCTATAATTGAAATATCATTATTAGAATATTGTTTTTAATAAAAACCCTTGACTGAAGCACGATATTTAGATAGAATGATCTGCTACAAACATGGTGTTACTAGCGAAACGACTAGTGAGAGGAGGTTTGATGGAAACAGATTTGCGGAAGGTGGAGCTGGTTCCACCAAACCTTTTGCGTTTACACCGATAGATGAAACTAGTTTTATCGATTGAAACCTGTTTCTATAATTTGACCGAAACAAGAAGGGAAGAATCTCCTTTGATGAGAACGTTTTCTACTGGTAGGCATCTGTACTTTAAATTCGCAGTCATTGATTTGAATACTTGTAGTACATGTAAATACATAAAGCTACTTTTATGCCACTCCATGTAGGCTACAAGTCATTTTATATTATTAAATATTAAATTAATTTTGTGGAACAATTAGATAAAAATTAAAACCTAGTTTGGAAAAAGCTGCAATATAATGAGTGAATAATAGGCTACACTTGTTTGCACTTTAAAAGAACCATTTTCACATAATCAGTAAACAGTCTACGAACTGTCATTAATCTCTTTTTGTTTGCCACTGTTCGAGTTACAGTATTCAAAAAAAAAAAAAAAATGTGTGATGAGATGAACATTAAATAATCTGAAATACAGTATATCATAATTAAATTGGAATCGGGTTAATAATGGAATTGCAATGATAAAATGAGAAAAAGTGAGGGAGCGGAAGAATAAATGTTGTGAACTACTGTAACTGCAATACTTTCTATAGTGTGCTCGTTTTAGAGTGACAATTTTGAAAAATGAATAAATAAATCAAATTTTAATGAAAATTAATTAAATTTTAATATCAACAAAATTACGGATGACCCAAGAATTGAAGGCCGCAAACATACCTGCTGTGGAAATATTATTTCGTTGAGCGCGTTAATACGTTTCGACTCAGCTAGGAACGTCATATGCCAGATGTTATTGTATGTAAATATTAAAAAAGGAAATTCATTTTCATTAGCTGGGTTCAGAAGTTATTAAAAGTCATAATTAAAGCAAAAATTTGTCATTTATTATAAAATTTAATTATATTTTTGCATTTTGTTTGTGAGTGTAAAAAAGACAAATTGATTAGACACCCGGTGATCAGACAAATTCTTTTCACTAACTTTTTCATTTTTGCTCTACATAATTATTTCTTTCAATTTTATTAATCTACTCGTCATTTCTAATAAAATGTCACCCTTAATCCTTGTTAAATCTCATTTTTTTAAAAAAAGATTTGAGCAAAATTTAAAAACACTTTTACTAGTTTACAAAACCCAAGATGGATGGCAACTCAAAGGCAAATATTGAAATCAAATGCTTATTCAATTTGCCTTGACTTTTGAATAGTTTCTGAGCCCAGCTATTAAAATTTGATTTATTTATTCATTTTTCAAAATTGTCACTATAAAACGAAAACACTACGGTATATGATTTATCATTAATGTAACTGCTTTTATGAAGCCCCATTTCCTAAGGTAAGTTTTTTTTTTTTTTTTTTTTTGTCTAATTAAAATAAATATTATTGCGGATGTACAATACAATTTACAGTTTAAAATCCTTACCGCCGAAATAATCATTATAGAAACCCAAGTTAGGTCCAATTTTTGGCCTTCCTGCAAAAATGTCTCCTTGTTTCACAAAAGCTTCTTTGATGACTTCAAAATCATTTAAAACGATCACCAATTGACATCCTAGGTATACACTAATTTCTATCAATTACTAAAAGGACTGAAAAAAAAAAATTATTTGCCGCAATTCTTACTGAAAGATATCTCCATATTTTTTTCCGAAATGATTAAAAGCTTTAAACAAAGTTAATCCGGCTGAAACAGCACAGCCAAGGAATGGTAGTCCAGTAGGCCCTGGAGGAAGATTTTTGGGTATACTCGCGTACCAATATATTATTAACAAAAAAACAAAAATAATAATTAATGTCCACATATTGCTCCATTCCATATTGTTCCTTTAAAGGTTAATAAAATTTATATTAAATGGAAGAAGACTAGTATACAATACAATCGAATATATTGGATGTTACATGGTAGAGTGTACAAAATGTGCGCTACTCTTTTAAATCAAACACAGTGCCGGTGCCAGTATTTGTTAAGCTGTGAATGTCATTCATAATAAACAATGGGAAACTGGATTGCTAACAGGACCGCATTTATAATTTATATGCCTGTGACGTTCTATGTTATGAGACTCCATGAGTGAAAATGGCACATACATTTGGATCGGATTTTTATATCATTATAGTGAACAAATTTACAAGAAAAAATGTTAATAGTAATTAAATAAGACCGCAATATTCTTATACTGTGCGATTACCATTAAAAGTTTCAAATGCACGTTTAATCTTCATCCCATGTTCGCTTTAGTCTTTTTATTTTAAATGCTGTCAATGTTTAATAATCGACGCAAAAACCGACAGGTGACTCATGTTGATACCATTTCGTAGGTAGTCAATGTAAATATGATTAACATAACGACAGCTTGAGTTACACGAAATTACACTCTTGCTACTGTATATTAAATAGAAAGTGAAACAAAAACATTTGAAGGTACAGTATTTTTTTTATTTTTCATCACCGATCTTAGTGGGAGAGTACGTTTTAAAGCAGTTTATAACTGATGAAGATGGGCAGATATGTTGTAGCCTACATAAAGAAATAGGCATGTGACCTACAAACTCTTTATTAATCTTCTTCAATAATCTGAGCGTAAATAAATTTGAGGTATTTGATAGTTTAATTTTAATGGCGGATGCAAATTTAAAACCAGTCTTTTATTTGGCATGTGAGCGGGGGAGGGGTTTAAAAGGGCGATGAAGTTATTGTTACGTGTCCTTAATAGCGTTTTCCATTTGGCAATCTAGAGCAGTCCAGAGCGCCCCAGAGTATCAAGGTCGCCAAAAAAAGTGGAGCAATTAACATGCTCTAACTCTGAGCCGCGTTTCCAAGCCGAGCGCTCTGACTCTGAAAAAATCGACAGAGTCGGCTATAGCAATGACGTCACACCAACAAATTTACGCCATGTTTGGGAAAGGAGACTCACATTGCAGACCAATTGCAGAGCACTCCACTCTAGATTTCGGTAAACCCGTTTGAGTTTCATGACGTCACATGCTCTACTCTAGATTGCCAAATGTAAAACGCTAAAAATAAGTGTGAAGGCGAGGTGCTATGGGAGTTGTTCACGTTACGTGACTCACGTAAACTGATCATGTTTAATGAAAGACGGTATTACAACACAAAGCGGCAGAGAGACTACAGAGAAGATTAATTATTTCCTTTTTAAATCTATGGTCTGCAAAGTATTCCTGGATTTATGAAATTATAGTTCTAAAATATTATATCGGCATACAAAACCTGAGTATATTTTGAGAATAACAAATGCGGTAAAAATGCTTTGTGATGTCATTTAATAACTATTCTCTAATTAAAATATTCTAGGCGATCAAATTCATAAACATTGTTAAGCCATATAGAGAAATGTATTACGTTACCAATAATTGTTTTACATTGTTCGATTTTGTTCTACAATGTTGCTTTTTTCCATATTATATAAAATTAGTTATCAAATCCAAAAAAAAAAAAAATAAAAATGCATAAAATATTTATTGGGTTCTTAATTATTTTTGTTTATAACACAAAAGCACAAAATTCATTAAACATTTTGAATGGTAACCTAAATGACATTTGGAATTTTAATTTATTTTATAAAAGTTGTTAATAATTATTAGGAAATAACCACGTGGTTATTCCAAGTAGTATCATCTCAGGTGCACCACAGCCGGGGGAATTAGCTCATATTTTCATTAAAAAAGACAGTGGAAACGGAGATTTAACCAAGTAAACAAAACATTTTTTATATTATACAGTATAAATAAAGTGTCAAAAGCTAGACACTTTTAATGTGATTTCAGTTTAATTAAAACCTAGAAATCAGATAGTAAATTTAAAGACAAATATAGATTTAACTAACAATACGAACCGTTTAGAAGAAATAAATAATAACAAAGAGTTGTTATGGATGTTTTTTTAAGGTGTCTCAAAACTAAGTGGAAAGACTTGAAATGCCTTGAGCTGAGAGAGCCTTGCACTTTGAACACTCAGTGTTGCACCAAAGAGTGCAGAAACGGATCTTGCGGGTAAGAAATCAACCGTGCTCAGGAAAATATTATACTCGTAAGTGCGCTAATAATTGGTTTGCTCAGCTTTCAAACAGGGAGCTTTTGCCGGAAGAACGAAGATTGTTGGCACGAAATCTGTGACAGCGTCATGTGTCACTGCATGTGAAACAAAACGAAATTGGCTCGAGAATCGATTCGAATGTAATACTGTACCCAATACTTTCAGATGCAAAAAAAGAGGATACGAGTGTCAGCAAGACTTCGAATGCTGCGATGAAGTGTGCAGCGAAGTCAGTGGTGTCACGCACATACAAAGTCAGTATATTAAAGGAAGGAAATTTTGCAAGTAAGTTATCAGATTTAAATAATTTTATTTAAATAATTTTTTTTTTTTTGAGTTTTAGCGAGGAATTATAATGTAGACCGACCCTACTGTTTCTTTTAGTCTTTCTGTCTATAATATTGTTGATGGTCAATGTTACCACGTTTAAGTTAGCAGAAGGTTTTCACATATTATTGTACTCTTGCATATACATTCGGTTTTATTTCACTCATAAAATATACCGGTATTAATTTCACCGGATCCGAATAAGCATAAAATTCAGTATTTTATTGCAATGCAGTGTTCATTTGTATCAACTTTTAATTTCAATTTTAAGTACCTAATTCTTTTCTTTTTAAACCTTTCAAGTTGCATTGGAGTAGGATTTCCTTGCCGAAAAAACGTATCGTGTTGTTCCTACAAATGCATCAATGGAGTATGCATGTAAATTATAACATGCTCAATTTTAAATTCATTGGTTTTTTAATCAATCGTATTTTTTTTTTATAAATCCAGATCCCCAATGGTTAGGAAAATTGGTGCGCAAAATAATCCAAACTTTAACTAAATTTATTATCAAAAATATACCGATATATATGTTCAAACGTTTTCAGAAAAATAAAATCAATAATATTGAAAGTTGAAAGCAATAATTTAAATCGTAAAAATAATAATTTGTATTTATGAAATATCAAAAAGCTGTTTCAAATACGTATTTTTGTCAAATTTTATATAAAATAATGCTTAATAAATTGTGTTTATCAACTATAAAAATGTCATTATTTAAATTGCAAACACATGTTGTTTTGCAGATTTTTTTTTATTTGTTTTTATATTCGTATAAAAAGAGAAAACAATTTTATAATAATAAAAAAAAAAAAAAACTTATCAAACATTATAAATAATGGAAATTTTGAAACTTTATATTATGCTTTTTCTTGTGTTCCTATTTTCGTTTCATATAGCAAATGCTGGAAGGATTAGTGGTAAGATTTATTCTTTTTTTTTTTACCTCATCCAGAGATTTATTTTTGTATGGTTTGCTTTTCTTAATTGATCTATTTTGTGCTATTTTTTTTTTTAAAAAAATTTATTAGGATTTCTTTAAATTTTTGCTTTTTTAACTAGCTTTATGATCTGTAAACAGTTTTTTCTTTTAACTTAATAGTTATATTATTTTAAAAAAATTATTAATTGTGAAATTAAAATTAGTTTAATTCTTATCCTTTTCTGTTTTATTTTTGGAGAAAGCGAAATCCTAAACGAATCATACCCAAAAAATAAAGATACGTTAAATAAAGATTAGCCTACACCAAAATTCAAACCAATACATTTTGATGTAAAGGCTAAGAAATAGCGCACATTTTAAATGTTGTTAAAATGTTTAAAATGGTTTTTTTTTTGTTTTATTTAACTTAGCGAAAGAAACTAAATTAGAAGACGACCTCAAAGCTAAAAGTTCCTCAGATTCTTTAAACAACCCCGAACCCAAAGTTGTATTTCGATTTCCGGGGATAACATCCAAACGTTCCGCCAATAAGAACGAATTAAACAAACGTGAGACTACAAAAGATTCCAAAAAAATGGAAATTAATGCCAGCTCAAATAAATCTGGAATTGATCTATATTCTGGAAATACGAACGAAACCCAACTAAATAGTAAAAACTCATCAAAGGACGATTCGGCAGCAGGCTCTACATTGAATGATGTACAAGAATCTACAACGAATTCCGAAATTGAAACTTCCGAAACAGTAAAATCCGACCAAGCCCAAGCGCAAGAAACTGAACTAAATAATAAAAATGAACCTAAAGACGAAACTACAGTAGGCTCAAAAATCGATAGTGTAGAAAAACCTACGACGAGTTCCACACTAGTAGCATCCGATAAAATATCTGATGCTCCCGAATTAACCGGTAAAAACAATAATTCTGATAACCCGGCAATTAAAGGCACAGTAAAAGATTTGTCCGCAAACAAAACGACGAAACGTGATAATAAGCTCACGATTAAAAGAAATTCAGAATTACCCGCAAATACTGACCCCGAACTCCAAAACGACATTAAAACACGCGGAAAAGATTCGAATCACATTAGAGTCGAAATCTCCACCAATACGAAATCGACGCCTAAAAATGAAGCCAAAAATGTGGCTAATAAAAACGATAACAACAAAGTCAAATCTAATTCCAAAAAAAATAGAAACCAAACAGCTGCTGATGGCAATAAAGCATTTCAATCTGATAATTCAATATCTAAAATTGGCAATAATAAAAGCCCTAAATCCGACGCCAATAAAAGCCCTCAATCCAATGGTAATGAAGCCCCTCAATCCAATGGTAGTGAAACCCCTCAATCCAGTGGTAACGAAGCCCCCGAATCCGATGGTAATGAAGGCCCGAAATCTGAGGCAAATGAAACACCGAAGCCTGATCCTAACGAAACCCTTAAACCCAATAGTAATAAAGTTCCTAAAACTGATGGTAGTAAAATCTCTAAAACCGATGCCAATGAAACCCCTCAATCCATTGACAATGAAGCTCCTAAATCCGATGCCACTGAAGTCCCTCAATCCGATGGTAATGAAACCCCTCAATCCAATGACAATGAAACGCCTCAACCCAATGGCAACGAAACCCCTCAATCCAATACCAATGAAACCCCTCAATCCGATGGCAATAAATCTACAAAAACCAATATTAATAAAGCCCCTAAACCCGATGCTAATGAAAGCTCTAAATCGGATGTTAATGAAGCCTCTCAATCCGATCTTAATGCAACTTCTAAAGCAGATGTTAATGAAACTCCAACTAGTTCCAACGATGACGTATCTCGAACTAAAAGCGACCTCCCAAAAGCTAAGAATTCGACTTCTGCTACCGAGCTCAATTCCGAAAAGTCAGCAAGTGAAACCAAAACAAAAGCGGTTACTAAAAGTGCTCCGAAAAAGAAGGTGGCTAAAAACAATATGGAAGCAACACAGGAAACCAAAGGCCCCAACACGAACGTTAACAAAAGGTTAAAAAGAAGGGAACATCATTTTCGTCGAAGAAACGTGGAATTCAATGAAACTGCGTATTTCATTTACGGGTAAACTATTATTTTTTTTTTTTTTTTGCTTATAATAAATATTAAGATTTTAACGACCAAACATTATTATTAACATTTATTTTAAGAAGTATGTTATTTAATGTACTTAATTCTAGCCTAAGGTGGATTTTAAATTAGGTCAAATGAAGCTACGGCTTCAGGGCTGCATGTTCGTGATGGCGGTCTTGTGAATTCAAAAAAATTTAAAGTCGTTCAAAACACTCTAAAATTCTTATATTAAATTCTAAAAATTGATTAATAAACTTTAAAATTGCTCACAAAACTCTCACAGTCCTTTATTAAAATTTGAAATTCGTTCCTTAGTAAGCTCAAAAAATCGTTTTGGCATTCTGGCCCCTTGAACATTATCTCGGGTTATGACAGCGGTGGGTTTGATGATTGGCTCCTCATCTATCCCAACCATTTTTTTTTATTAAAATCGTTCATTAAGCTCGTTCAAAAACCGATCATTATAAGGGACGGACAAAACCTTTTGACCTCAGAGCGAAATTATTTTAAATAATCTGCTACGTGTAGATGAATACGACATGCATTATCGATGGTTAGTTAACATTTGTTTCGTTTGTATTAAGTAACGAATATTGTCAAAATTTTGGACGTCGACAAGTATGCCGAGACCTTAACGAGATGTGTGTGAGGGATATAGACTGCTGCAATAGACGCTGCATAGATGGAGTATGCAGGTCAAAAAAACAATTGCTATTTAAATTGTATCAATTATTTAGATTAATAAAATATTTTTTATAATAATTAGTGTGAAAAGTGTTGGATATTGCGTGAGTAACGAAGAATGTTACTCAAAAAATTGTGACGAATGTCATTGCAAGTGAGTGAAGACCAAAATGACAACGGGTTGAAAATTGATTAATCTTTGAAATAATTCGCTCTTTAAGTTGCAAGAACATTTATCAACGATGCGACGATCCGAAGGAATGTTGCAGCCAGATCACCGAATCCAAGTTTTTTGACGGAAGGGAAGTGAAGATTTGTCGGTAATTATTCCCTCGTCAACAATTATTCTTTTTCAATTGAGTTAAAAATGTTTAATTTAATTGTCTTCAATGTCAGCTGTCTCGCGATCGGATTGGAATGTGTCAGAAACGAAAACTGCTGCGGCGATAATTGTGTGGAAGGAAAATGCCAGTAATTACATTTTACTAATAATTATGATACAGTACAAATAATATTTTTAAAATTTATTTCTTTAATTTTGCAGTGAGGCCGTCATTGGTGAAAACAGCGAATTATTTTTTAACTAGGAAGCTGCTTTTAAGTTATTTTCGAATCATTAAGTTTATCTTTTTTGAATTGTTTACAGATGTTCATCAAATAAATTAAATAAATTTCATTTAGCAAAATAACTTCTGCAACTTTTGTTTTATAATTATTTAAAAAAAAAAAAAAAAAAAAAAAACAGGTATATATTTTAATGCTTAATAAGTTTTATTACATATTGAAACCCAACCAAAATTCAGGATTTTTGCGGATTTAGTCTATTAAATCGTTTCGTCTCCACAATAATAACTACAACCCTACAGTCCAAAATAAGTTTTTTTTTTTTGGGTTGATAACTCGATTTATTAATTCATTAGATTTGAATCTCGTAATAAATATTAATAATAATATTATTATAAACAAATTAAAACGTTTAAATATTCAAAGTTATTTAATATCATAATCACGAATCCTTGGGTTGGAAATTGAATTTTTTTGTTTCATACTCACGTTGCATACCAATGTAAATTGAGTTTATAACACAACACTTATTGTATGAGTGAATGCCAAAGTGAAAACATGAAAAGCTGTGTTTTTCATCTTAATAGGCCTAAGTTTCTTTGCCTATTTTTTCTTTTGCATTACTTTTGCAAATCAAAAGCATTCGAGTGAGTGTGATAGTTCATTATCGTTTATACTTTTTTCGGCGTTTGTTATTATTTTTTTTTTTCTTAACAGAAATTGTGCGAGAACGTCGACAGATTGCGCAATTTTAGGCAAAAAATGTAAAAATGATAGCCAATGTTGTACGGATACATGTCTCAATGCTATTTGCAGGTAATATTAAATTTCAATTACAGTATAAAGAAACTCCTGATGTCTTTGCGCTATAATAATTAAAATGAACTATATTCTCGCGTAACAATATTACAAGCACTTAATTCTTGCACCATTAAATCATTCACTTGAATCAGCTAAAAGTTCTAAAAATATACAGTATAATATATCTTAATTTTTGATCTTTAAAATAAAATGTTTTAATTATATTATGTAGTGCAGCCTCTTCCGGAATGTGCAGCGAGGACGAGGATTGTTATTCGAATAAATGCGTCAACTGCCATTGCCAGTCAGTTGAGAAAACCGTTAGCATTTGTTTACTTCGTTTTAATGGAGTAAACGATTGGTTACAGGTGCAAGTTTTACGGCATGGAGTGCAACGACACGAGAGAATGTTGTGACGGAGTCTGCGACATGAGCTACAAGTTGCGAGGCAATAACCCCAAAGTCAAAAGTGGAGACCTCCAAATGAGATGCATGTCAGTAAACAATGTCTATTATTGCAATTAACATTATAAAAAATCTAATGGCGGTTATGTGGTGTTTTGTCGACCTTTTTTTGAAATGAAAACTTCCATTTTATTGGATTACGGAGTGAAAAATGTTAACTACATGTTTTTGTAACTCTTAGGTGTTTTAAATTGCTCGGTGATGAGTGTTCAAACAAGCAAGAATGCTGCGGTATGGACTGCGTTAATGGAAGGTGCAAGTAAGTCATATTAAACAAAACTATCAAAATGCAACTTTTATTAATTAAAGTTTGACGAAAGATTTATAGCATCAAGATCATATCCTAAAAATAAAGTTTAGTTCTAATCATTTTGGTACTTTGTAAAGTCAGTATTTAGTGCAAGCTATATTTTTATAAAAATAAAAATAATAAAACTACTAATAATTAGTAGTGGACTTTCGAACTTTTTACTTCAAGTCCACACTCCAACGCCATAAGCATTAGACATAAGCATAAGAACGAGGAAAAAAGCTTAACCACAATCTCTCTATTATCGTATAAATGTTTTACTACTAAACGCATTAGACTTATCAATTTAGATTACAAAATGAAATAAAAATGTCGGCGAGTGTACTTAAAAATGTCTGCAAGTGAGATTGAATTCCGGATTTGAGCGACGAGTGCGAGTCAGCCAATACGAATTAAATTGCATATCAGTGGTTCACTGATACTGGTACATGTAATAGAGATTAAGATGAAAGAATAAAAAATTAAAAATTATTCTATTGAAATGGGTCAAGGGTCAACCGTTATAAATTAATTACATTAAATACAAGTAGTAAACCTTAGTTTGCCAAATCAGGACGAACTGTTCAAACCAAAGTTAACCATTGAAATGTGACTTGATGAAATCGGTTTTTTTTTTGAAGAAAGAAAATAATTCACGAAAGATTCTTAATTGCGTTTTTTTTAACAATTTAATTGTTAAAAACAAACTTAAACTAATTTTTAAATAATATTTTATATATTCTTAATGCTAAATGAAGTAATCGATGTCAACCGTTGTATTGTCACATAAATATAACTATTTTGTAAATTATGTTATAGTATTAATTACTTCTTTTTTTTGGCCTACCGGTAATAGCATTAATGTTTTTTTTTTATTAAGCCCATAAAACTTTTAATTGAATATTTATTTCCTATACTTTTCCAGAAGTATACTATACAAATATTGAACAAAAACATGATTTAATGGCAAGTAAAAATTGGAATTTACACTCGGTATAAATACGACAAACGTTGTGACATTTCACAGCTGAAAAGCATGGACAACGTGTGGTTTCATTTTGTCGCTGTTTTATTAATTCAAAACGCAATTTTGACTCTGAGCTTAGTGTTCCCAGAGCGTCAACAACCTTCAAATCAGCCTGATGCAAATCAAAACTATTATAACCCTAACCTAGAAAATGGCGTTACTGCTCCGAATGTTCCTTATATTCCACAGAATGTTCCCTATATTCCACCGAAAATGCACCATAATCGTGGTCGTAAAAAAAATAACGTTGGGAAAAATGACCCCAGCGTAAGCAGATATGGTCCACATTACCATTCCCCGCGGAAACATGGTTTTCATAATCGCAGATTAGGTCCTCCGGGGAATCAAAGCCCCTGGAACCATCACTCGCAGACTTATCATCCGAACTACTATTATCCTTTCAACTCTGCATATAACCAAGTACATGTACCAAAGATGAATTGCACGGAGAAATTAAACAGGAGGCACTGCCAGGAACTCAATAAACCTTGTACCACGAATGTCGAATGTTGCACATGGAATTGCAAAGAAAAAAAATGCAGGTAATCTGCCGTTTCAAGGTTTTAATTTTACATAAATTTCTAGATCAGAAAAAATTGCTAATATTAGTATCAAGTCGAGATAGCGCCCAATCTTTTTGAATTTCCTTTATGAAACTACGCCATAAAATTCATGTTTTATGATGAGTAAATTCAAAATAATTTAATAGCACCCTTTTTAGAATTTTGTCAAATCTAGTTTAATTTACTTTTAATTAAAACGACGATGCAATTCACCTAGATTTCGAAATAAATTATTTAGGTTTTCCGATAAATTCTTTTACAATGATTCTCAAAATTTAACTTATTTTTCCTGCAGTGTAGAGTAACTCAATATTTGTTTCCTTTTTAACGAATCTTTAAAAAGATGCAATTTAATAACGTACTTATTTAATTTACTACACTAATTTTAATAACGATGCACCACCTAACCTAAATAATAACTGTCGTTGATGTTAAATATAGGCCTTCGAGAAGCGGTTCCTGTACAAGAGATAATGAGTGCAACACTGAAATCTGTCTTAAAACATTTGACATCTGCAAATGCTCGTTAGTCAAAACTCAATTTGCATTTATTTCGTTTAAAATAATTTTTAAATGTGTTTTTTTAAATGTAGTTGTGCAAACTTTGGCAGAAAATGTACCGATAACGATGATTGCTGCTTCGGAGTATGCAACACTACGACAGAAAGCAATAACAAGTTGATATGTGTGTAAGTGCAATAAAAGTTATTTCATTAAGAGTTTACATGTTGATTCGTGCAAAATGTTTTTCAGGTGCAAAAAAATTGGCGAAACTTGTTTCACTAGAAATGATTGTTGCGGAGAAAATTGGATGTGTGCGAATGGAATTTGCGTAGACAATACGATTATCGAAGCTGCTCCTGAAGAAACCTCGAAAACTAACCTTGAAACGAGTACGAAAACTGAAATAAATGTACAGGCGAAAGCTGAATCGGAACCTCAAATGAAGATTGAAACCAAGCCAAAAGCAATCGCTAAAATAGAAACAGAAATGACCACTAGAATAGAACCAGAGATGACCAATAGAATGAAACCAGGAATGACCAATAGAATGAAACCAGAAATGACCAATAGAATAGAACCAGAGATGACTCCTAAAGTAGAGACAAACACAATCAACAAAATAGAACCA
Organism: Polydesmus complanatus; assembly: GCA_034692225.1. Lineage (NCBI taxonomy): Eukaryota > Metazoa > Arthropoda > Diplopoda > Polydesmida > Polydesmidae > Polydesmus > Polydesmus complanatus. The sequence continues at coordinate 9,446 of JAQGAZ010001720.1, read as the reverse complement.
GGAATGACCACTAATATGAACTGAATAAAAGTAGACGACCTAGAGTTAAATGCATAGTCGGCAACTTTTTATCCACTCTGTACATGCTTGCAGACCTAAATAATTACCAAATCTTAAATAAAAACACTTGAAATATGCATTAAAACATTTGCTAAACAAACGTTGCTTATTTAAGATGTTATACTGTATTGTTTTTATGCTTAAATGATTATGGTTAAGGCAACCTATAACAAATTTGGATATTTTTTTTTTCCTTTCAATGATTTTATAATCTTATGTTAATTTTGGTACCATATTTATTGTTGGGGTTATTAATATTAATTGAGTTTGTTTTTTTATATTAAAAAAAATAATAAAATAAAATTACGATAATTTGTTTTTTTTTTAGTCTAATTTTTTTTTTTTTTTTTTTTTTTTTTATTGAAATCTGGCGCCCAGAGGCAGACAATATAATAGATAATAAATAAATAAATAAAAAGTTAAACAATTCATACAAACAGTCGTCGTAATTACCGATAACATAAGTATTTACAATTCTTTAAGCAGTTTTAAAAAATCAACCTATGTCGATATAAAATGACATTGGGCAGTACAAAATGAGCATTATTCCACGTTGTTACAGTATTTACCAATTAATATACGAGTATAATACTGTATATAGCTATAATTTGCAGTTTAATCAATAATATTTTACTGTATTAATTATTAAAATTTAAAATTAATTTTTTTAAAAAAAAAAAAAAAAAAAAAAAAAACTACACTATTAAACTAATAAATTCAATAAAATTAAGCTATTAATTTTATTGATAAAATTGTATTCTGCTTAAAAACTGAGTTTGTGGCGTTATATTACTTTAAAAGCTTTAAGAGCTGTGTCTTAAGGTGGGAGTGGTTAATTAACTTGGCATGAATAAAACGTATCCTAACATATAAAAATTAAAATGTCATTCCCATAAAGTTCATAAACGATTATTTCAGATAATGAACCAATAAATTTTATGAAATCACATGATTCCGCAATTATTGCCATGGAAATTTTAAATAACATCTAACAAATGCGCGTTTTACTTTCCAATAGTGACAAAAAACATGGAAAGCACATGCATCCTTTCATTTGCTATTTTATTTTTGGTTATCCAACATCCAAACCACGTCTTAACTGGAATGAGAAATTTGATAAAAGGCGTGACCAAGTCGCCCCATTTCGATTTCAACAAGGATTTTGCAGTAAGAGCAGAAACAGAGCCTGCTGTAACTACTAGCAGTAAAGCAACTCCAGCACTCTCTGTACCACTCAAACGTTTAATGCCCAGAAGCCGTCGTGGAGTCACACCCAATCCAGACGCAGTGCATAATCACGCTCGCAATAAATACGAAAAAACATTACCTATAAATGAACCCGAAAGTGCAGACCACCGGAATCCGCGCCAATATCCAGAACTATATCTAGCGTCTTCTGGTCACTACCCATATCATGTACCGATGTACCATAAATCCATGTCTCATGTACCTTCACCTCCAGTATATTTGCATCCGTCCATTGTTCCAATTTATCCTTACCACTCACTAACTGAACATCCACAATCTCTCTATCAACATGTCTACTGGCTCGTCACTACACCTCGTGTACCTTCTAGAACACCATATCCCACTGAAAGTCTTGCCAACAGCACTAGGTCAAATGAAACCACACACGAGCTGAGTAATAAAAGTAAACCAAATAGTACAAGTGTAAATAATGACGAGGACGTTTATGAGAATAAAGAAGAAGGAAGTGAAAACGTAACTGTGAGAAACTCTGCGAAAACGGAAAAGAATTGCAATTATAGCGATACAACAAAAACTGCAAACAGAATTGAGAATAACAACATAACGAAATTAGAAAATAAAGTTGAAGAAACCACTGCAAATATTACTGTTAAAAAGCAAAAAACCACAAGAAGATGTAAACTTACTAAAGAAAAAAGAAAAACAAGCGCAACTGTAAGTAAAATGCATAAGACGAAAAATGAAACTAGAGAAACCGGAAATGAAATCAAATTAAAAAATAGCTCGGAAACTGAAAGTAAAGAAAAAAGAACTACAACAAAACACGGAAGGTTAAGCCAAAACAAAACTAGAAAATGCCCTACAACACAAACAGGAAATGAAAAAGTTGCAAACAAAACCGCGACTGAGGAGAGTACTACAATAAAAGCGCAAAATAAAAATCAAACCAGAAATGAAACCAAAACAGAAAATAGTTTAGAATCTGGAAGCGATGATGATGATGAAAATGAAAAAAATAGCACACAATTGGGAATTAAAAATGAGGAGCAAAGCACAGCGCCAACAACGGATGGAGCAACACCATTCGGGATGAATGCCGATAGCGACAACGAAAGTAGCACATCTTCCGGAATCAATTTTGATCACGCGTATACGGAATCTAAAAATGTAACTGGAGGTAGCAGTACGGAAGTAGTCACTAAAGCAATTAATATAAGTGATATAATTATATTCCCTGAAAAAAACGGCAGCGGAGAAGACTTCATTACGACAACAATGAGCGTGTCAACAATACTCAGCAGTCATGAAAAATCAGAACTGGAGGGTATGACAGAAAATGGAGTTGAAAACGGAAGTACGCAGGAACCTCTACACCGTAACGGAAGCAGCACTGAGAGAAGTGTTGAATCAAAAATTTTAGAAGCGTTAATAAAATTAGGAGTCAACTAAAACGAACCGGAAGATGGAAATCATAACGATAAAGGAAACAACAATAAATAGTTAAATTTGCAAATTAGCGGTACATTATAACCCCACGAAAAAAATTTAACTTATTAATTTATGCAGATGTAATTATTCAATAATTATATAAAATAATAATTAATAAATCATGTTAAAAAAAATTACATTTCTTCTATAAAAAATGTAATGAATTGTATTTCTAAATATTTCTAAAAATTAATATGAAATTAATTCTAGTTAATATTTATTAATAAAAATTTAATATGTTTTTAAATAGTGTTAATTAAACTAATTTATTTTACAATAAAATTTCGTAATAGCAGAATTTATTTGAGTAACATAAGGTAGGCCTACTGATAATTTTAAATAACATTTTTTTAATACAAAATTTGAAACATAAAAACCCTTGTTTACATGTTTTCCACTACAATACATTGTATCCAGGAAAAACGTGACAAACAAACATGAAAGTTTTATGGTGTGTCTTTCAATTCTTAATTACAGTTCAAATCTTCGCGGAAACTGCGCGTGTTACAAATCATACAAAAAATGAAATGAGCAGCAAATACAAAAACGCGTTCGATCCGATGCAATTACGAGCCGGAAATTTGCCTCCAAATGGATTACCAAATAAAACTAAAAGCGGATCATCAAATTTCAGCAGCAAACCACTTACGAGGACAATCGGAAATAAATCAACCGTTGAAAATAAAAATGGATATCCCGAAGGAAGCTATCCAGCCGCAATTTTGCCCGGGAGTGGGAACCCTTACCAAGCGGGATATTACTACCCTCCGCCTTTCTACTACTACCACCCACAATCTTATCCAGGAGGACGTTATTCGCCTCATGATCCTACCCGCGGGGGTTTGTATAAACCTATTCTAGGTATGGGCACTTATCATCACGAAACGGAGCCACATCAATTTCCTTATCACTATCCCGATAAGAAATAAGTGGGAATTGACAACCAACAATACGCTAATCGAGCCAGGAGAATTTTGGGAAAATAAATTTTCTTACTCAGTATCCTTTAAAATGGTTTTTAATACGAAATTTTTCTGATAATTTAGTGTTAAATGACAATGAGTAATTTTTTAATTAAAAGTAGGCTATTTACTTTACTAGAACTGTAATTATATTTTTCTTGTTGACAATGTCTTTTACCCTGAATGTGGTGCGCTTTTTCCATATAATGATGTCACAGCTTTGGTGGTCCAGGAGGCTCAACAACAAAAAAAAAAATTTTTCAAAAAAAAATTTCTAAAAAATAAATTTTTCAAAAAAAAAAAATTTTCTAAAAAAAAAATTTTATAAAAAAAAAATTTCCAAAAAAAAAAATTTCCAAAAAAAAAATTTTTAAAAAAATAAATTTTCCAAAAAAAAAAAAATTTCCAAAAAAAAAATTTTCTAAAAAAAAATTTTCCAAAAAAAAATTTCCAAAAAAAATAATTTTCTAAAAAAAAAATTTTCTAAAAAAAAAAAAATTTCTAAAAAAAAAAAATTTCTAAAAAAAAAAATTTAAAAAAAAAAAACTTCCAAAAAAAAAAAAAAAAATGTTCAAAAATTTTTTTTTTTAATTTTTTTTTCGTTGAGTCTACCTTTTATCAAGAAAAAAAAAAATAGAGGCAAGTTTACCACATTACGCGCCTCGCAAGCTCGACGCTTCTCCAAGGCCCCGACTCAGGATGTGGGAGATAAGATTTTTGTGCACCCAGCATTAGTGAGGGCTGGCAGGAAAAAGTACATGTATACCCAAAGGTTGCGCTGGTTTCCTTGTAATTAATGCAATAAGGCGAATTCACACTAAGCCACCTTTTACTATCTTTTCCACGATTTACCCGTGTCAAGAGAGGTTAAATTGGCTAGTGTATAAAGCTTCAGCCGAGTTTTAGCTTTTTTATATATTAGGGTATTTAATTCTGTATTTAATTGCCAATAATTTTTATTCAAAAATAAAAAAAAAAAAAAATTCAATAGTAAAAACCCATAAAATTTGTAATTTACAAATAATAATTAAGTATACATCTTTATTATAATAATTGATTATAAAAAACGAATAATAATAAAAACATGTAATTTTATGCAATTGCGACTGATTGACTATGGCGCACTTAAAACTATATCTATTCGTTTTGATTTTGTGCACAGAAATCTTTGTGTTGCCCTGTGTTCAAAGTGAAACGGAAGAAAAATACCATAAAAATACGAATAAAAAAAATGCTCTGCTTAAAAGAAGCATTTATAAACATCCAAAATGTATTTGGCCCAATCTTAAAGATGAAAGTAAACTGGGTAGTTTTAAAGGGCGTGGTCATTCGGCTAGTAACGATGGTCAACAAACATCGTATAGAGCTTTTAATAAACATTGGCAAAAGGTAGATCCAAATGGAATCGATAATGGACTACTAAATTTGGCAACAAGCTCGCTGAATGACTTGGGTGGTATCCAAATAAATGCGGAGAGTAGAGAGAGTGCACTTCATTCAGGAAAGCAGCCATATATAGAGAACAAATATTACTCTAATTCAGGAAATGGAATTTTTTATGGTAATGGGATTGAAAAAATTATGGATCTCAAGAAGCATAAACCTCCAACCTACATTCCGGAACATCGTAAACTAGGCCTACATACCGGTCTGTTAGAAACTCATAGAAATACTAACATTTCTCCTTATAAAAAAAATTCAAAGTTTACGCGTTTGCAAAATGTTTACTATCCTGAACAGACGATGACAGAGAGTCTTAGAAAACCGAACATTATAAAATTTAATACTAAGACAATACTCGCTCATCCGGACTCAGAAATGCTAAATTCTACCAATCCAGTAGTTGTAAATTTTACGCATCCTGTAGTTGTAAATCTTACTCATTCAGGATTTATAAATTTTACTAATCTAAGAATTATAAATTTTACTCATCCAGAAGTTATAAATTCTACTCATCCAGAAGTTATAAATTCTACTCATCCAGAAGTTATAAATCATACTGAAGCTGTAAAGATACAAAATCCAAAATATGGAATGCTACAAGAACTAGGAAATAATAAAATCCTAAATGCAGGAAATTCAAATCCAGGAATATCAAATTTCTTTAATCAAGAAAAATCCCATTTGGAAAACCCTTTAGATTCAAGAAAAATAAATCTACCAAGTCAGGACGCTGCAAATCTATTCTATCCAGGAAACATGGCAAACAAGAGCACTCCGCATTTTGTAGCTGCCAGCTTACCTCAATCCACGAATGAAAAAGTACCAACTAGTTCAATTTTGACGAAATCGCCATATGCAGAAAGTGGAATAAGTAATTCTCCTCCACTAACCGGTCCATCATCGAATTCATTCGAAACAATTTATTGGTAATAGACCTACTTATTATGCTAAAATATTTAAATAAACACGTTGATTCTATTTACAGTATCTAATTTTATTTTATAATAAAATAAAACTTGAATTATATTTACTTAATGCAAAATGAACAAATATTTAGGATGAAAACGTGTAAACTGATAATTTACGTTGTTTTATTACTATTGTTTATATAGGATGACTAAATTGTGTTTAGACAGACAGCTGGTCAACAGGTGCCGCGGGTATTCCGACAGCTGCACTGACCACTCCCAGTGCTGCAGCGAATTCTGCTTAGTCGGAATGTGCATGTACCAAACTGTGGTGCTCCTCAATGTATAGAAAATCTAATGGTTGATTTTTGCGTGTAGCCCGTCGCCCTATGGAGTCTGTGCGCATGATCGGGACTGCTTTACTGAGCTGTGCTACCTAGACACCTGTTCCTGCAAGTAGGCGTACAATACTCTTACTTAAAAATAAATTTTAAAAAGTGATACACTAGAATTAACCTAATAATATTGTTTGAGCACATTTTTAAAAATATCTTTATCGAATCCACAGCAAGACTAATGGTTTAGAGAAATAAAGCACATATTTTATGTTTTCTTTTGTTGTTTATTAAATTGGGCTTGAAACTTCCAATTTTAGAAACCTTAATAGAGGTGAACTATGTAAAAATAGTTTGGAGTGCCATGTGGGGGCCTGCAAACAAGAAGTGAAAGCTAATGGTCGAATGATATGCAAGTGAGAAATAAGTTACTTTTGTTTTAAAATAAGTTTTAAAAAATAAAATGCTGTGGACTTTGCTGAAGGTGCCGAGAAGTAGGAGAGGTGTGCTGGCACCATAAAGAGTGTTGTGATGACAAAGGCAAAGGGCTCTTCCAGTGTTTGCACTGGAAATGCGCGTGAGTTAATATTATGAAAATGTTACAGAATTTTTGCTAATTATTTTTTATTAGAAAAGTTGAACCGCCATCCCTATTCTATATCAACTCTCAACAGAAAAGCTTTTTTTAAATTTACCAGCTAACTTTATTTTATTTTGAATTTACCATCAAATTTTTTTTATTTAATAGACTGCTTTTTCCGTTCATTGTGTAAATAATTATGTAACAATACCTTCTTTGGCGGCGACTGCATTGTTATTATACATAGCGAATCGAAACAGATATTGATAAAGGGATAACGTATTATAATCTGATGATGCATTGCTTCTAATTATTTGCCTCAGTTCAGTCTAATCACCTGTTATATTATAATAGCCTTAATAAAACCAAAAATGAACTAAATTTATCTGATTGAGAAATAAATAACTAGAATAAATTCGTTTCGTTTCAAGTTGCTTTCCGGTTGACATTATAGCTTCCACAAGTTGGGAATTTGAGTCACTAAGCGGTAATTGCAAGCAAAATTTGTAGCGCTTTCCCACTTTCTTTTCTGTGCAATTTTACAGAAAAACGTTAAAAAAAAAAATTTTGTGTAAAAAATAATTCTTCTGTTAATTATTAATTCAAAGAATATTGAAAAATATAAACAATCAAAAAAAGTAACTTCACCTTCATTTAAGCAGTATAATCCTGTGCACATAACGATGTAATAACAACGAAACAAAATTGTAACAGCCATTTAAAAACAATATAAGTAGTACTGTAGTAAAAAATTGCTACAGACATTCGAAATGTGAATTAGTTCTGAACTTTATGTTTAACTTGTGTGTGCGTCTTATATTTGCTTTATATACCGTAAGCCATTCAATACGCCTCTTCAATACGCCTTTTTTAAAAATTGATAATTATTTCAAACTACATTGTATACTATTTTAAAACATAAAATTAATTTTAGAACCATTTACTGCGGTATAAATTTATATATTTTTTTAAATAGTTTAAAATATTCTAGAATACGTCCAAGAAATTCTAGATAGCATTTATTCAGTTCTAGAAAACGTTTTAAAAATATTAAAAAAATGTCTTTAGAATTCTAGAAATCATTTACTAATAGTCAATTCTCAAAATACCGTTAGGCCGTAGTAAATTCTAGAAAATGGTTTTAAAATATTCTAGAAAACATAACTATAAACTATAAAACCGTGAAGAAAACCTCAAAAGATTATTTTAGGATTGAAAGTTAATAGTAGTATCCTAATTGAAAAATTATCCTACTAGATGATTCCTCATTTTAAGATTCTAAATTATTTATCTTAACTCAAAGTGCATATGAAGCAACAGTAGATTCGTACAAACAAAAGCTAAAACTTAACTTTGGCTTCGCTATCTCTTAAACCAACAAAAACAACTCCAAACAAAAACCAATCCATAAAACTTTACGAAATATTTTGACCCTTCTTACATTTTAAAAAAATCAACGAAACAAAACAAAACTTAAAAGTTATCTAGCTCCAATGGCGTATAAAAAATCATTGCATAAAAAAATAATAAACACATCAACATGTAGAAACTTTTGAATCGTCGACCAACACCGATTCCAAAACGTAATGTTCCGTAATTCCAAAACAAAAAAAAATTGATGACCCAGCTGAAATAAAATCGCGCAACCAAAGCAGCAATGCTATTGGTGAAGTGAGCCCTACGCACGATACACCTTGCGTCTTCCCCGTGACCAGCGTGGGGAAGACTTCTTTCCCGTGACCAGCGTGGGAAAGAATGTTAGTGCAAGGCTTAGGCTTGTATCGCATTAAATCGGAGGCTAAACTACAACTAATACCCTTTCTTCAATTAAAGATGAAACAGATCCTTCATCCAATCTAAGATAAAAAATACACGTTGAAAACACATTTCTACCAAGAAAAAAACCTGACTAATGAGAAACAAGGTGCTCAGAATCCCACTAGAAATGAGAAGTGATCACCTGTAATAACTCATTAATCAGGTTCTTTTCAAGGTACGCCATTGGAGCGCATGTCAGCCCTGATAAAGTAATTTAAGAGGTTGTCTGACCGTCATCACTTGGATTGGACCTCAAACAGCTGTCATTTTGTGCTGCGTATGCTGATTATAGTTGTGGTTTTAGACGATAAAGACAGCCGTCACACACGGCAGTCAGTGGCAAATTCGAAATTGATGAGAGAAGAATGAAGCCCCATCATATTTAACTATAAAAAAAAAACACATAAGATAAAATTAATAAGTTACAAAGAAATGTGCAAATATTGTTAAATACATACAGTTCTCGGATAAAACCAGAGACGACATTTTCATTTCCAAATTCAAACGCGTTTTCAAAATGTCGGCATCCAAACAATGCTCCCCACGCTACGGGCTGTCGTTTTTCATTTCACTTTCCACTCTTACTTTCAACAAAATTCTTCTATCAAAATCGCTCAATGCACTCACTACATCAACATGTCAC
>JAQGAZ010001719.1:0-25315 GCA_034692225.1 Polydesmus complanatus | reverse complement strand
CAGTGTCGTAAATAATAAAAGCCGTTATAGCAAAACGCCGTATATCAAGGGGCCGTATATCAGGGTATGGGTGTATTTACTTGTAAAAATTTAAATGAAAATGCGTAAAATTGTATTCTTTTATGTTGAAAATAGTGAGCTTGAATAGAACATGGTGACGTCATAGGAACGAATTTTTAGGAAATTTCGAATTAACATTTCTGGAGATATTTTTTTAGAATCAGAAATATTTTCTGTTGCTTTGTGAAAATACTTTGAAGAATTTATTTTTTTTAGGTTTTATTCAAATTCAGGTATTTTCTCGGAAAATTACACTCCCTTGAAAAAAATATCGTTCAAAATATTTGGTTTTACTTACCTTTGGTGAACGTATTTCTTGTTAAATGATGATGCAAGCCTCGTAATTTATGAACGGTCTTCAAGCTTAAAAGCCGACGTTTTCATTCTTTATTCGCGTGAAAATTCACATGAAAACCCCGCACATTAAAATTACTCAATAAATCATTAAAAACACTTACTAAACTATAGGGGGGAAAAAAATTATTGATTTATAGAAAAACTTACTAAGCCATGAAAAGCTATGAAAACCATTGGATAAAAGCTTTCTAAGCTGTGATAATCGAATTACTAAGAATCTAAACCGTAAGCGAGTTAGCGAGGTTTTTGGGACTATTCAAAAAACAGTATTAAAATTATACAGTATTGTTTTGTTTGTAATGGGTCCTTCGAGTGTGCCTGCGCACACCTGGCACATCCTTTCCCGATTTTTGCTTAACGTGTTAAAAAGTAAACTTTTAAAATAATAAAAACATTTAAGAAATGTAAAAAGAAAACACGAAAGAGATGCGTTTAAGTGCGAAGAATTTTGAGTGGATATCTGCTTTTGAGTGACGTCACTCGGTGTTTGGGATATGTGTCAGTCGCTGCCTGAGCAAACCAAACAAAAACAAACTTAGTAAAATGATAGTTATTTTAGAATGAGACGTTTCTCCAACACACACACACATTTTTTTAGATATATATTTTTTTTATTATACATCTATAAGTTTGCAAATACATTGTACAAGTAGATCGAGATTTTCAGAGCGAAAGATAGACTGACTCAAAGAATGAGCGAGAGAGAGAGAGAGAGAGAGAGAGAAAAAATGTGAATGGAGAAGCGGGGAAATTCCTCCGGCGTGTCAACTATTTCTTCTCCAATGCGCACGCGCAAACTTCTTCAAAGTTATTAAATAACATATTTCGAATTGTTTTCCAGAGAGAAAAAAAAAATTTTTTTTTAAATTAAATAAAAATTATATTATTATATAATTTTTTTTTTTTTGAGGTTTTTTTTTTTAGAAAAAGAGAAAAAACAAATTCGGTAGGTGGCGCTGCGGATCACGAATTAAAGAGATCAAAATGTGAAAGGTCAATTAAACAAAATCAGCTGACTATTACATTCATTATTTTTAAAGGATTTTAGGACCGTAGGATCACTTCTAGGGAAAATTCCGAAGGGAACTTAAATCTGAAAGGGAATTAAAGTCCTGCTGAAGACATAAAGTCCTAACCGATTTCTTGATACTTTTTGGGATATACAGTGCATTACTGCATACTGCACTCGTATAACATACGAGTAGGCTACAGAATATATCCCCAAAAAAATATATATTTTTTTTAATGGAAAATATTTCTCCGTAAAAATTTACAATTTTTTGGTGTTTTTAGGTTACATAAATTATTGGAAAAGAATTTGAATTTGGAAAAAATATGAATTACCGGAAAAGCTAAAATAAAATTCTTGTTTTTGCTCGAAACTTTTGTTTGTTTTATAACTTTTGAGAGAAAAAAAAAATTATTAAAATTTAATTTGCTTTTATTTATAAGGAATAAAATTTGGTAAAATTAAATTTAACTACAGTATTTAAAGACGAATTTTTTGCATTAAAAAATTTTTGTTAAATTTTAATAAAATTTAAGTTAAAAAGTTTGTAAAAAAAAAATATCTCGACAATTTTAATTAAAAAAATTGACTTAATTTTTTTTTTTTCTTTTTTTTTAAATGAGTTTAAAACAATGAATTTGTTTTTGCTTTTTACATACAAAGAAATAGAATTCTATCAACAGTTTTCCATTAACAAATCGTGAAGGACTTTAAATCCGTGAAAAAAATGTATGGTTTTAAGTACGAAAAAAAAAAAACCTTAGAATTTCATAACAATTTTTCCATCGTGAAGGACTTTAAATCCGTGTTTTTAAGTCCCTTCGGCCTTTGATCTTCGTTGCATTAGCTCTCGGTTCGAATCGAAATCAAGACGTAAAACTGACGTCACTAGAACACCGCTGACGTCGAGGGTGGGGGGCGAAAGAGGCAGGAGGGGGGCGTTTTAATCATATACACTTTGTACAGGGTGCCTTTTCCACTTCTCAGTTGTAGCTCTCGTGCGTCTGAAAGAATCCACGTGCTTCCACTTCTGCAAAAAAAAAAAAAAAAAGAAACACAATGAGTTTATTAGTCATTGGAGTGACGTCATAATCGCTTGACGTTTACGCTTTCTCCGGGTTAAAACGTGCGTAATTTAAGACCTCTCGCTAAGGAGAAAGTGGCGCGCACACACACACCTTTCATCTCTCTTTTCGCGCTAAATTAAAGACTATAATTATTATTGTTTTAGGAGAGAAAAAGGTATGGTAGAGCGGAAAACGTGACGTAGTGAAATTTGCGCGCGCGAAACATGTTAATTAAAATCAGAAAACGTGAATATGTTTGCTACGTGTGTGTGTGTGTGTGTGGTAAAAACACGATTTCGGACACCATTTCGCCTTTATTTTTTTATAATTTTTAGTAATGCGAAATGTCAATATAGCGAAATTTATTTCCAAGCGGTGATACAACGAAATGAGCCATTTAAATACCTTTAATCTGGATTAATAAATCAGTTGGAAACGGAATTATTTAGGAGAATGTAAACATTGAACTCAAATTAGTACATTCAGTTGCCAGTCTTTGATCTAGTTTGCTATTTAAAATAAAAATTAAAAGGGATAGAGGAAAAATTACAGGCGCGAAGTAATGTCTGCGCATGCGCACGTTAATTTTTTAATTTTATCAGACGACGTTTTGATCTAGTTTTATCATCGTTTTTTCTGAATTCTAAACTGAGTAGCAAAGCTTCGTTTTTTAATCTCGTTTTTTGTTATTTCAAACGAGATTAAAAAAAGTAATGAAAGCCATATTTGTGGTAAAATTTAGTCTGCGCATGCGCACTGTAGATTCTTTTATGTTTAATTTCGTTCTTGATTCTAGAAAATAATTTTTGGAGCATTTGATCTCTCGCTGTAAAATCCCATTTAATGAAAATTTAAATTCGAGCTTAAAAATCTTAATCTCGATTACGAAATGGCAGTCGAAAAGGGAGAATGGTTCGCGGTGGTAGGCCTATGGTTCGTTATATCGACATTGTGACGCGTCCGAATAATTTAGTAATAAAAAGGTGTGGGATTGTTGTTGTTTTTTTTTCTTTTTCTCTTACTGTGGGAGATATATAAACACGTTTACAAGATGCGATAAGAAGAGTTGTTGTTGTGTCGTCGAGTGATGATGCGCTCTGGGTGGTCCTCGCCCCCCCCCCCTCCCCGTCCCTTTCTACCCCCACCTCCACCCCCTTACACCTACCACGCAGGGACACACACACTACAAATTCCAAACATTTTTATACAAATTTTTCACTACCTTAAATTACACTTTTTCTAATTGTAATACTAAATGTACAACCTCGATTTACCGTTTTTTTTCCTCTTTCTTTTTAGTATCGCATATTTCCTGTGGTTGTTGTTGTTTTTTTTTAATTCTCGGAAATTCATTTCAGAGTTTTTATTGTTTTAAAGAACCGTCCGTTTTTTTTTTCCGAACCGTCATTTTTTAATGAATTTGTATAATAGAAAATTATAGAATTATAGAAAAATTAGCTCTATTGAAAAGTTGATCTTACTGAAAAATTGATTTTACTGAAATTTTAGATTTAATGAAAATTCATCTTGCTGAAAATTTTGTTTTAATGGAAAATTAGCTCTATTGAAAAGTTGACCTTACTGAAAAATTGATTTTACTGAAATTTTAGATTTAAGGAAAAATTCATCTTGCTGAAAATTTGGTTTAACGGAAAAATTAATCTTACTGAAAATTTCGTTTGAATGAAAAATTTATCTTCTTGAAAAATTCGTTTAAACAATTTTGAAAAATTGATCTTGTTAAAAAGTTCGTTTTATCGAATTTTCTGCATCGCATTTATCTTTTTCCCATAATTTTCTTTTTTGATTTTAAAAACGATTTTTCACGGATTAATCAACATAAAAAAAAATTTATACCTATCATTATTTTATTAATCGCGATTACAATAATAAAACCCACCCAAAAACAAAAGCAAAAATTAATCCCAATTTATTTTCTCCTAACCACCTACACTTTTTCTTTCACCCCCATCCCCCACCCTCTTACGCATTTTATATATTCCGGATGATTTATAAGTGGTTGTTAACACCGGTTTGCATTTGCTTTCTCAAAAACCAAGAAAAAAAAATTAAAAAAAAAAAAGAAAAGGTTTTTATACGAAAAAAAAAAAATGTAAGATTTATCTTAAAAAAATATATATATTTGGTTAATGTTTGTTTTGTCGGTGAGTTTTGTCTGACAAAGGACAACTCAATGTCTGCCCTCAACCCCCACCACCCCCTTTCAGCCCCCAACGCTTATTTATTAACCTGCTCGCTTTCATTTTTTCTTCGGTGTTTGTTTTTTTAAATAAAAAATATCGTCGACCCCTTCCTACCCCCCAACCCTCCCTCCCTCGACGAGAGGTATATTCATCTGCTTTTCGTAATTACCTTTGTTTTTATATATATTTTAATAAAGAAGAAGAAAAAAAAACTGGTATTTTTTTTTTTTTTTTTTTAATGAAATTTGACTTTTTAATAGCCAAATATTTTATAAATCAAAAGTTCACTTTTCGTATTTAACGGTCATTTCGGTTATTTCGCACCGTTGTTTTTATTTTGAATAAAAAAAAGTTTAAATTTTAATGGTTTATACGTGTTTGAATTTTTTTTTAAATACTGTACATGTAATCCCTCGTTTAACGCGGTTTCGAATTTTACTTTTTTCGAATACAGTGATTGCAAAAATAATTATGGCTCCCTGTATAAAGCATTATACCCACTCACTATGCCTGGCGGCATGCATTACAGCTTCACCGAAATTGCGCCTGCCTCATTCTTACGTTCGCTTCCATATTTTGATCTTTACTACTGTAAACCTTTTCTTGCATGGCACCCCATATTTTATGGTCTACGCAATTTAAATCTGGGATATTGAAGAAGCCTGCCATCGTATGATTCAGCTGCATGAGGCGAAATCGATTAAGCTGAATTCAATGCAATGCATAGTGAGTGGGTATAATGCATGCGTTGAAACCGGAAAAGGATATTTTAGACGTTCACTGTTAAAAAAAAATCTGTAAAGTAAAGTTTTTCCATGTGTCATTAAAATATTTAGATAATTCAAAGGATTTAATACTAATTCAGTTGGGTGTAGTTTTCTTCTGGGCACCGTGTATAATCAACATACAGTACAGTGTAATTCCTATTTAATTTTATCGTAGAAATTGCATTTTTCTTTGCGAAAAAAAAAAAATTAATAAAGTTAAACCAGTTTGACAAGTGAAGTTATTTAAATCTTTTTAAAAAATAATTTTTGCGTATTAATTTTAACATAATGTTTACTAAGTAGAAAGAAAAGAACGTTGAGGGTTTTTGTGAAGTGAAAAGGCCCTTGCTAAGCCTAACGCGGATGAAAAGGCCCCTGGCGATAGAGACCTTTTAGTAATTCAATGTAAATGACCCTTTTCATTTCTATTATACAAGTTGTCGTAAATGTCATCCGATTGTTTTGCCAGCAGGTGTCACTGGAAGGACGTGTCACACTGTTTAGGACACTTTTAATGCATTTATTTATTTGTATTATTATTATTTTTATTTTTGAGGAGAGAAAATAATGTTATTTCTAATGAATAAATATGCTAAAGTTGAAGGCGCCCCTAGCGTGATTTAAAAGAAACTTTTTTTTTCTCTTTTTATCTTCTTATTTACAAGTTTTTCACTTTGGAATTTTTCGTTTTTTTTTTTTTTTTGTATTTTTCTTTATTTTTAAGTTAAGCGTTTTTCTTAACTATTTACGAGTCTTATAAATTTGGATCAGAAGGCTTTTTTTATATGCAGTATATTTATTGTTTTGTTTTTTTTCTTTCTTTTGAAACAGAGCATGCGCAGATTTAAAGTGTCGCGATAAGTTATTAGCTTTTGGTATTAAGGGATGTGTTGGCAAATTTAAGGCTCCCGGTTCGCTACATCTTTTTTTTTTTTTTTTATAAAAATTATAATTAATTATAACTTGTTTGAACTTTGAAATTTTTTCTTATGATTTAATGTTGTAGATTAAGCTTTCACTCTTGGTTTAGAATTAATTTTCATACTGTTAAGCCTCGAGTTTTTACTTTCAAAATGTAGTTTTTACTTTTAAAATGTACTCGTAGTTTCTACTTTCAAGATTTCGTTTCAAATTAAAGTTTTGATTTTTTAGTTTTAGCTTTTACATTTAAGATTTCCAGTTTAAGATTTTAGTTTTCCAGTTTAAAGCTTTAATGTTTACCTCTACTTTTAAGATTTAGTTTCTGTTGTGAAGGTTTAGCTTCTAGATTTAAGATTTAAGTTTTAATTTCTAAGTTTCAATTTCTAGTTTTAAGCATTAATTCGCATATTTTTTAGCTCTATTAGTTTCCACTTTTTCAAAATTAAAGCCGCAGTTTTAAGATTTAAATTCAAAAATTTCCGAAACTATAATATTCTGATTCTATTTTCAAACACATTAAAGAGTTTGCCGTTAAGCTTTTTTGTCTGGGTTTGTTGTGCTTATGACGTCAATAGAATTACATGTTAGGATAAAAAAAAAATGTGTTGTATTTAAAAAAATTTTATTTCTGACGTCATTACAGCTTTAGAAATAAGGAATTTTCGATTTTAACTGTTTAATACACAATAATAATCAAATTCTGTGCTCACAAGAAAAAGAGTTAAGCATAAGAACAATCAGAAAAGTTTAACCGCAAACTCTCTAATAACACTCAATTTAACTACTGTACTACGCACACGCACTACACTATACAATTAAAATTCCGGAAGTAATAATAAAGTGGTTATATGCGTTAATGTATCTCACCGGGCATGGAGCACATACTGGTGTATCCGTGTCCTCCGCCGTAGTTGGCCGCCTCCAGGTGCGAGCTGATGTCACTTCCGGTGAGGTGCTCGTGGTACCTCTGCGCGGCTGACCAGTGCGCGTCCGAAGGTTTGCCGAGGGAGGAACACTGCGCCGCCCCTAGGCGCGAGGAGCGTACGGAGGGGGGCTGAAGCAGGAGGGAGCCGTACTGGGGGCTGAAGCCGCTCTGTCCGTTGTAGGCCGCCAGCTCGTGGTGCATGGGGCCCCGGTGGGCGGGGTGGGAGTAGGGCGACTGCGAGGTGAGGGGGTAGTGCCAAGGGTCCGTCTGGTGGATGCCGTGCAGGCCGGAAGTGGCGTGGTGGTAGGGGTCGCTGGCGGCGCCGTAGGAGAGTTCGGGGTGGGCGTGACCGTGCGCGTGGGCGTGGCCGTGGGAATGGATGTGAGTGTGGCTGGCCCCCAGCGAGGCCAGGCTCATGCTGGCCCCTCCTTGATACACGTAGTGGCTGTTCCAGAAGGAGGGAGGGAAGTTCCGCTGAGACATAGGAGATGTGTCTGCAATTATTCAAAACATTGAAAATTAATTAAATACGAAGTGAAAAATTGAGTTAATTAAAATTAAAATATTGATTTTCGGGGCATTTCGAAATTGAACATTGATTATATTCGCGTAAAAAGAAAACTTTGTGCAGTATCGAACACATTTGAATGGGTTTGACTTTTAAATTCGGATTTAATATTATACAATTCACTTAAATCAGCGTAAAACGAGAGGGTTAAATAAAACTACAGAAAAAAATCTTTTTGCAAAATTAATACCGGTATTTAAGTTTTTGTTA
This sequence comes from Polydesmus complanatus, assembly GCA_034692225.1. Taxonomy (NCBI): domain Eukaryota; kingdom Metazoa; phylum Arthropoda; class Diplopoda; order Polydesmida; family Polydesmidae; genus Polydesmus; species Polydesmus complanatus. The sequence goes on along the minus strand of JAQGAZ010001719.1, from coordinate 17,227 downwards.
AGTGAAAGTTATGCGAAAAGCAAACAGCGCGTGAAATTAATGTTTGCAGGCTTTTTAACAGCAATAGTTTTGAGGATGCGGTAAATGAAAAATGTTGGCAACAAATGTCTCCAAACTTAAAGAATTTGTATTTAAAAAATAATAATAATAATAAATAACCAATTTCAGTTTACAAAAAAAAATACCTCCCCCCCCCCCCCCTCTATTTTGTTGAGTGTTAAGCAAGTGCTTAACTTTACTATTGACCTGCTCATATCTTGCATTTGCCTTATCAAATGCACAGCTTTTTTAAAATCAAAAATTCATTAAATACAATAATTGAATGCGAAATATTACCCGTCACATTCCGCGTAACAAGGCATTAATTAGACGGATTTGGTTGGACGGGGACAGGCAAACTTTTCCCCGGATATAAAGTCCTGTGGATAAATTCATAAATCTCGGGGTGGCTAATGCGATATAGGTAATTGACCAAATCGGGGAAACAAAAAAAGCGGCTTTTGTTTCTAATTGAAAGCAGAAGTTGAGGAGAGAGAGAGAGATAGGTGGATAGAGAGAGCGACTGTTGTTGTTTTCTTGTTATTGTTGCTTTTTTAATGTTTTTTCTTGTCTTTTTTTATGTTTTTTTCTTTCTTTCGGGGGGCTTTACGCTTAATGAAGCCGCTTGACCCTCTCCCCCATCCCCCCTGCTCTCTAAAAACCCCCAGCGTGACGTCATTAACAGTTCCAATTGTTATCGAAGAAAACAGCGGCAGCGGCGGCGGTGATTTTTAAGGAAGTAATAAACTAAAGCATATTGTTCGTCATCAGATGTCGCTTCTTCTGCGTCCAATTACCCTAATCTCAGGTGTAGTCGGACGTCCGCCAGAGGCAGCCTGGTCACCTGATGGTGGGCCTCGCCTAATAGGGCTAATACTAATAAGATAGAGACAGAGAGCTGAGAGAGAAAGGGAACACACACGAAATGGCTACCGCGCTTTTTTTTAATCTTTTGGTTTTAAAGCTTTTACAATTATTTTCTTCGAACTTTGTTGTTGTTATTTTTTTGTTGTTGTGACGATGAAAAGTGGCCATTTAGATAATAACGAAACAAAGGACGGGAGAGAAAAAAAGGTCCTTTGCTGACGTCACCGCTTGCGACAAACCATGGGAAAAAGTTTTTTAAAACGCGTTTTTGCTTTTTTTTTTATTTTAAAAAAAGATGAAAATAAAAAAGATCGTTGGCGGGTTTTTTTTCTTCTTATGAGGAGGTCCACCCTATCATAAAAACTGCAACGGTGGTCAACGTCGCTGGCTGGACCCCATTAGTTCGGCCACCAAGCGCACTGCTTTTACAAATAAAATACCGGTAAATAGAAAAATATACTCGAGAAAAAGTTTTAAAAAAAAAGATTGAAAAAGGTTGTAAAAAATTTTTGGTCGCAGCGGACGAAATTTGACCTTAGGTGGGTTTTCTAATTAATGTTTCAATCCCCTAATTAATTTTAGAATCAATGATAATTAATTTCCGGTTTAATTAAATGTTTGATTAAAAAGCTCCTTTTAAAATTATTTATTGTAAGGTACAATGCACGGCGTAAGAAAAGTGTGAAAAACGTCTTTGGAGTTGATATCCACACAATATAAATTAACAATGTAATAATATTATTAAACTAAAATTGATAAAGTTAAAAAAAAAAAAAAAAAAAAAAAAACAATTAGTAATGTCAAGCGAATTTATTTTTTAACTAGATCGGAGTAAAAGGAAGAGGTTTTTCTGTCATAAAATTGTTTTTAAAGCCATTTCACGTTTCATTATACCAACTATCAAAGTAACAGAATAGAAAATAACATTCATTATTTATAATACTGTACTTCCTTGCCTCAAACAAACTGCTTCAAATTAACCTAGTTTAGCGTATTAAATCATTATAATAATGCTTCTTATTCTTGAAACTACACTGTACTGAAAAAAAAAATCTTAGCAGAAAAATCTTCTTTCGTTGTTTACAGTTTTAATCTCTTTCTTAAACTCGATCAGATATATATTGTACAGTAATCTCGTTCGCGTAACTTTAACTAGATTAAAGTTTTGATCTTATTTCTTAAAAAAAAAAAAAAACAAGATTTTTTTAAATCTCGTTCGCACAACCTTAAATTTAGTTTTTAAAATGAGTTGGTTTGAGCGTCTCAAGTTCCGTTTTTTACGATCTTAACAGTTTTCTATTTTTATATTTATTTACATTGAAACGCTAAAAGCAAAGAAAATAAACAAACTGTTTCTTTGAAAATCGAAGCTGCTTTTTATCTTAAAATGCAAAAATCTCCCTTTTTTGCAAATTTGCAAAAACATTTGAAATAAAAAAAAAAAGTTGCTCGCAGATACAATCAAAAAATGAATAAAAGAATACAAAAATTTCAATACGCGCTTTTCCGGATGCTTAACATTCCTTTAACCGGGTCACATCGGTTCAACGCTGATTAAATTTTCCAGATTCAAACAATTTAAACTAATAATATGAATTATTATCAACGTTACACGCAATGTTTAAAACAATATTTTGAATAATTTTAAGCAATTACTGTACATGTATAGGCAAAATACACCGTACATGTATTTAAAAAATAAATAAATAGAGTAAATAAAACTTTAAAAAAATGCCTATAAACAAGGAAAAGTTGATTGCTTTAACCTTTACAAACAAGGTTATTGTTACTCCACGTACTCTTTGTTTTTTTTTTGTTTTTAATGACAGGCTTAAAAATTTACATACTGTTATTATTAAAATGTGGCTTGAAATTAATGCAAAGCTAAGTAACTTGTTTAAATATGTTTAACCTAAAAAATATTAAGTTAAAATATTGTTGTTTATGCGAGTGCATTAGATGTGTTAACACGCTATTATGTATTATTTACATGCAAATGGAAGAGCTAATTTTTTTAAAACCTGAAATCTACATGTATAAAAAAAAGAGTAAATATCACAACTTTTTTTTGTTGCTTTGAGATAAGAATTTCGTGTTGAAAAATGCATTTTTAAAACAGCTGCATTCAAATTTTTTTTTCTATTTACAAGCAAAACTGTTGTGACTGAAAAATCAGTGTAGTTTAATGCAATAAAAAAATAAATAAAATGTGTTACTGTGCGTTTTTATCGGATGTTGAACTCAAAATCGTAAAAATTTTGTGCAGTTAAAATGCAAAATTTGTAATAAAAATTAATCGCATAATAAAATCGGATGGAGATATCAATGAACATACAGTAAGTTAATAAAAAAAATTAATTGAATAAGAAATCAAAATACAGTAATGAGAGCAAAGAAAATCAAAAATCAAACTCCAGCTATAAAATTATTTTAGTACAGTAGATTAATTTTTCTAAAATATTTCTTAATTCTCTTTAAAGAAAATAATTCAAAATTATTCAGACTTGATTTTTGTTATCCAAAACATATTAAATATATAACCTAAAACCTTAAGAAAGATTAATCCGGCACTGGATCCATCTCATTTAAATTCGTAACACTATTATTATTATTGAGGATTTATTTAAATCGATACATTATACGGTAGGCTACATGTAGTAACAATGGTGCGTTCAACGAGTGGGTTATTCGATATTTCACGCCTAAACCGCACATATGGTTAACCTTGGCCCAACCAAACACACACACACATGTTGGCTTAATTAAACCGCAGATAAAAACAAATCGAGATAGCGAACGCGCAAAACTTTAACCTCTTTCTATATTAATAAAGAAGAAAAAAAGAGATACTGTGACGTCAATTGAGGTCACGTAAATGTCAACATCTTGTTTCCATCAATTTTGATTTATGTGCCAGTCGATATGTGTTGCGGGTAAAAATAATTTTTCAAAGCTTTTGTCAGAAATCATTTTCGATGGGTTGAATTCGGAGCAGATGAAGTGAGCAAAATCGGTGCAAAGTGCTATCAGATCAATGTTCTTTCTGATTGTCCCAAGGCAAATAAAAGTTAGATAATAAAACCGATAAAATCAATAGATTCATAACAACTCGATTTCAATGCAAACATTGCTGCTTTTGCGAGTGGAAAAACAACTTCCTAATTAAATAAATTTGTTCTTTCACTTATTTATTGTGAACGACAGGACATATTTGCAAAAATTATACTGTAAATTTAAAAATAGTCATAAAAATAACTGTAAAAAACAGTTGAAATTCTAAAAAATAACTGTAAAAAAACAGTTGAAATTCTAAAAATTACCTCAAAACACAAAATAAAACTTTAAAATAAACAATTAAACTCATATCATCAAAATATTAAAAAGTGACTTTGAATTTTACAAGCATTACAGTATCTTATCAATTACATGTAGGCCTACACGTATTATAAAAAAAATTCTAAAATTCGAGAGCTCTGAAACCCGAACCAAATGTTTATTACTCCAAATGTATTATACTAGTCTTGACCACGCATTTTCTCAACTCGGTTTTACATGAAAAAAAATTGTAACGTGGGTGTAAAAATCCTGAACCTAATAACTGCATTAAACAGTTAAACCCGTCTAAGGCGAAATCGTTTTGTCCGAATTTACTACAAGTTTCAACAAAGATCAGTCAATTGAAACTCTTAATATTTCTCTGATAACAACAAATGAACGTTAAAGGGTTTCATTTGACTCCTTTAAAAAAAATAAGCCAAGTAAACTACTGTACAAGATTATTGAAATTCAAACTGTATTTTGCCAGCTTTATTAAAAATACAATGAGAAAATGTGTCTCACTGCTCGCTTTGAGCAGGTTTATGATAGCTTTTGGTGCTCAAAATTAATGTTAGTTTCCGCCTATAGAAGCTCTTTTAACGTCGCATTCCCAAAATTTTTTTGTCCATTCTCACAGGTTTTCACCTTATTCAGGGTCCGCCTTAAATAAGTTTTACTGTATATTTTTAGCAAAAAAAAAAAAAAAAGGTTTTCGTAATAAGATTACGCGTCACTTGCAAATTTAACTTAACCATTTTCCTAACCAAAAATATGACTAAAAACGCGCATTGCGTGTGCATGGCCTTGCAATGTCAACCCTCGCGTCCAATTTCAAGTCCGTCGCCCAAAATCAATGGAAAATTTTCACTTGGGTGTTATTCACATTATTAAAGGAAATTGTTGGATGAAAAAGATGTTGTTGCTGTTTTGAGAAGATAAGAGAGAGAATGAACGAGGTCGCTCCACAAACAATGATACAATAGATAGAGAAGGCGGTGGACGCAATTATTATACAACGTCACGAGACATATATAGTAATAACTCCTTTAAAAAAACAACAAAGCTATTCAATTCCGTCACAAAATAATATGAAACAACAAATAACGTTTAGTCGCAATTTACATCTTAATGTTTCTTGCCAACATTTTATTACGCGGTTAATTGAGTAAAGAGTAAAAGTTTTGTCTCTTTTCAACTTGAGTTTTACAATGAAAGCTATTATGTCACACATTTTGGGTTTGTATTTTTTAAAAAAAATTGATAACGAAATTGCGTAACATGTTTATTTATTTTTTGGATACATGGAAGGCGTATTCACAAGATTATGCTTAACAATTATTTTGCGTGTGTATAGTAAAATATGTTTAAGGCAAACACTGTATATTTCATAGATTTTGAGTCTTACAGCTCATGTATTAAAGGGTGCGTCAGATGAAAACCTTAAATGTTGATTCGCAATCAATCAAAAAATATTAAGGTTTTCAGCTGACTGACCTGTGCAGCAAGAAACTAGTAAGAACAAACAAAATAGCTGATTAACGCAGGATTCCGTCTTAAGCAGATTTAATTGTACTGTATTTATGAAGATTTATATAGAAAACTAACAAGTAAATAAATTATTTCTTTCAAACTTTTTTGTTGTTGTTGTTGAAATTAATTAAATTTAAAGTCTGCAATTTATTCTGACAGTGCAATTAAATAATTAAAAATTTCTAAATTTATTGTTAATTACTAGTAAAAGTGCTTTTTTTTTATGGTAAAATTGTTTTTAAAAATTACCCTACAGCATTCTTTTAATTAAATAATTGTAGTTTTTTTGGTTAATTTCCTGTTTTAAAATGTCGTGAAAAACAAAAAATGAATATCATTTTAGGCGTAATTTTTGAATAATATTTGAAAAGTGATGAAACAAGAAACGACCAACCTACCTACCCACTTCAAAAAAATAAAAAATTCAAAAATACCGTATAGTTTTTTAATCTATATTTCAAAAAATAACAAAATGCAGATAAACATTGAAAAATATTAAAATACGAAAAAGAGTTTTGAATTATGCTTAACCATCGTCTCAACGTAGCACCCTTTAGTTCTTAGAAAAAGAAAAAAAATTCTCATTAATTATAATAATTTGCCGTTTTGTATAATAATTATGGTGAATTTGCTATCGCTGAAAATGCGAACAAAAATAATTAATTGAAAATTCACTTCATAAATCACACGTTTTGCTCTCTGCTTTCGAATGACTGTACATCTCAATTTCAGCGTGACGTCATTTAACTTCATGAGTAATTTTCATATTTTTTTTTTTTTAAATAAGATACTGTAGCCTACAGATTCAAAGTTATGGTAAGTAAAATGACAAGAGAACCCGAAAAGGGGATCATATGACTAAGCCAATGTGTTGCATTTTTTTTTTCTTCAATTTTTCTAAATAAAAAAAGTAAACAAACTCCCTCTAACTATCAGGTTACACTTGAAACACCAAAATATAGGGGTTGCACCCTAAAAACTTGACATGTCAGGGGTTGAAACCCTCCAAGGTCATCGGAGAAAGCCCACGGGAATAGTAACGTTGACAACGTTACTCACGGAGCGTAAACACCAATACTGTAATTATTTTTGTAACAAAATAAATTTCATGTTTTTAAACCAAAAAATAAAGCAAATACTGTACTTAAAAACCAACAATATTTTTTTGTTCCTTTCGCTAAAGTTGAAACTCACTAACTACATTAATTGTATTTGGAGAGAACAAAAATCATTTAAAATAAAATTATTAAAAATAACAAATTTTTAATTCCAAGTTCTTTGCAGTTTAAAAAACCAATTTTAAAAATAATTAATTTTTCTTATTAGCTTGTTATTTATTTCTTTTAATTAAAAAAAAACTTGTTTGGCCACCTTCGAATTGACTTAATTACTTTTTAATAATAAATTTTTTTTTTTTTTATTACAATTTTAATGAAAATCTATCAAAACGCTTTAAAAATCAATGGGAATAAACTTGTTTAACATGGAAAAATTAATAAATTAACAATTATTCTAAACCAATGTTTCTAACGCCTAAACAAAATGCAATTAATATTTACTTATTTTAAATAATTAATTACGGAATATTTTAATTGGTGTCCTCCCTATTTTGTAATTTTTAAAATTAATTATTTTCAATAATTTTTGCAACTGAAAAACTTGCTGCAAAAACAAGATACTGTACTGTATCTTCATTTTTTGAGTTAAAGGGTGTTCTTTATAGATGCAAAAGAGGTCTTCTATCTGTGTTTACGAGACAGTGGGTTTCAGTTTTTAATGCTTCCACAAATAGTGTCAATTTTTATAGTCAGTTCAAAGGGGGTACAGGAAACCAGTCTCAATTTTTTGGGAATTCAATTTTGAGTTATATTAGTAAACCAACTGCATAATAATTTAATAATTCTTGCATCTATTTGCCCTTCAAAAGTGCATTTTTAACCTCAATATATGCAAGAACAAGACAGCTCCAAATTACAAATGTTCATCCAGCTTTACAAAAACTTATCAATACAAGAAAAACGCCCCAAAAAGCTTAATTAAATCCGGTTTTTTTTTTCGAAATACTGTAATTAATAATTACCGGAACATTTTGGTTGATTTCCTCCTCAACTGGTGACTTTTCTTCATCCTCTCCCCCGCACACTGATCCTTCATTTTTGGTATTCCACAGCTCTTCTTCCACGTTATTCCCCAAACTTTCTCCCTCGATCCCCGTATCGTAACACAACTGATAGAGTTTGGTGACGTAAGGGGCGTCGAAGCCGTTAATAAGTTTAACGTCGGTCCTATTATTATTATCTTTCGCGTAATATTTTTTCGCCTCCTCCACAAACTCATCGTCGTTATATTCCTCGGTTGACCAGTTGGCCGAAGCGTCGACGTCCGACCATTTGTGATGATAGGGGATGACTGTGCTCCCTCGGTCATCATCCCATCGCCCCGACCACTCCTCAACAACATCTGATGTCCGACAGTTCATCGTCGTTACGCACGCGCGTTCACCACCTCCGACCTTCTACCGTAGTAATCCATCTGTCGCCGCCACATAGCACTACAACAACAACAACAATAGCAACACACAAACAGCTGCTGAAACACTTTAATAAAAATCGTTTGGTAACCAAAAAAAAAAAACCCTACCAAAAAATTATCACTCGATAACGTAGACACAAAAACGTCACCAAACTTGACGATACTAAATGTATTCTTAATAAAATTGTAATCGCTTACTGCGTGACATTTGGAGTTTGGTGATAATAATTATTATTATTATTCCTATCGCTCGGTTTGATATAGTGGAGATAACGCACGTCCCTCGTTCTCCACTGATAGGAATGAAATGAAACGTGCAGCGTGTTTTTCTCCGATCTCCAACGAAGACGATTTGAGCGCCAACGCTTCTTTCGGCGATGACTTTTTAATGTAAACTTCCTCTTAAAAAAAAAAAAGAAAACCAACCCAGCCCATCGTAAAGAGTGAGAGAAAGAACAGTCGTTGGTTCGTTGAAATTCTACCACACACTCAGACGCCAACCTACTTTACTATCTCGCCTTTGCTATTCGCGGTTTCGATTATCCGCGGGGAAAAAAGAACGCACACTGAGCTTTCTCTTATTAAGAGAATTTTTCGGACTTTATAACACAACATTTTAATTGTTTTTAGTGTGTGTGTGGTACTTATTATTATTATTATTTTTTGGTACTGAATGTTTCGAGAGGGTATTTATTTCTTTTTTTATATAGCCCTCACTTCTCTCTTCTTTTTTTTTTTTTTTTTTTTGAGGGATAAATTAGAGAGTAAATGGTAAGTGTGACCAGATGTTTAAAAAATATTAGAAAGTTGCTAATTAATGCTGCCAACTGTTTGTAGAGAGAGGGTTTCTTCGTTTTCTTTTTAATTTATATTTAGAAGTTGTTGATTATTTTTAACAGATGCTTTTAAAACATCGAAGAATTGAGATCAGTGTGGGAAAAAACCTATTAGAAAGCGTCAAACGCTTTTTTATTTTTTATATATAATTATAGGGGTATCGCAATGTTTTGCAACTGCCAAAACTAGATTTTTAATTAGATTGTGTTAAGGTTTGTATTTACTTTAAATTAATTTCAGACTCGCTTTTAACACATCTCAAAATAATCTATACACTCTTTAGAAAATTTTTAAATTACATGTATTTTATGCACTTGTAGGCCTACTACATTTTTGAATCACTTTTTACACTTCTTTTAATAAACACTATAAAGTTTTAGTCAATTTTTAAGTAAAATTTGCCTCGATTTGGAGATGTGACTTATTTTCAAATCGATTCTGCTCTAGTTTTTTTAAATTTTAATGAATCAAATTTTGTTTATCCGGTACTAATACTGCAATTAATAACATTATGTATAAAACTGAGTACAGTATAATTATCTCACTTTGTCATTATTTCATTTTACTTACGAACCGTTAGTTGGTAAGTTACCACCACACCCCCGATGTACCGCGCAGATGCTTGCATTCTTTTCCTAATCCCTCTGTAACGGCGTTAAATCCCCGCGAATAACAAAGGTGGAATTGCGAAAGGAATGTGTCATTCAAAAAACGGAGAATTTGAAGAGGAAAAAAAAAAAGAAAGCCCCATTTAAAAGCTTATTATGATCCCAACACCTCTCGCGCCCCTAGTCACCCCGTCGTGTGAGGGGGGAGGGTCGGGTGAGTCCTCGACGTGAGTGCACAAACACAATGAATGAGACAGGCAACAGTTTGTTTGGGTTCACTCACCCCCGGCACAACTCCCAATCGATATCTCACATGCCTCAGAGTTATGTTCACGGTTAAGGAAAGTGAACTTGAAAATTGTTGAAGGCACTTGAAATTGACCTAGGAGAGAAACCGCGATGAGCGAGGGGATAGATAGATAGAGATGGATGGTGGGAGCGGGAACACTACCCACCAGCGTTTATCTCAATGTATTTAATTGGATAATAACTGACAATCACGTTCAAGGGTCTTCGTTTCGATGACAAATGCGCAGGGTGTGTCGAGAAATGTTCGTATGCGCAACCGAGTGTTGAAAAAATGTTGCGTTAAAAATTATTATTATTATTACAAAGAACGAAAGAAAAAAAAATCCACTCAACAGCTGTTTGCTAATTATTAATGATCACTGACTCGCTCCTCAATTTTAATTATAATTTTAAATTTAATAAAATTTTAAATTTGTTAGTAGAATTTTTATTCTCATTTGGTAACATTTTTTTTCTCTTCCCACTACGTACAACAATAAAATTTTATGAATCTGGATTTAAAAAAACCGATGACGACAAAATATGTGACTAAGTTAGATGTAGAAATCCATTTTGTGGATATCGAAAAGTGGTTAAAAGTGTTCAATAAGTTTGTGGAAATTTAACTTAATTTGAAGAATTTTGATGTACCGGTGCTAAAATACAGTATTATACATGTCAGGATTTAATCACTAAATCTAGATTTGAAAATCTGGTGAGAACAAAAAATTTGGGCCATTTGAAACCAGGTTTAAGATTCGGTGTGACAACAAAATAATTAGACTATTACATTTAAAGCAAGATTTAGCCCATTACCAATAGATTTTTCAGGCAAAAAACGAAATTTTACATTAAAATATGAAACTAAAATTTCGTTTTATAATTTTCAATAAATTAAATTCATTTAAAAATAAAAAAAAATAGGCTACCATAAATATATTAGTGATGTAATTCAAGTATTAAATAAATTTATTTTGAAGCAAATAAAAAAAAATTGTTTTTTTTTTTCTAAAGAAAAAAAAAGATCATGTTCACAACATGAATTGAATTTTATGCATGAACACGTGAATAAAAAATTTTTTTTTTTTCGAAATAATAAACACCAAAAATTATACCCGGTATTCAATATTTTGTACGGCAGATTTCAAATTGAAATGTCACGAGAGCTTTTGCTTGAGTTTCATGTTTTTCTTTCTAATATTCTATTCATATTTCACATTGTTGTTCTTGATAAAGCAGAATCGAAAGCAACGAGATTTCGCTCAAGATTTTCTTTTTTGTACGATTGTTATTATTACTATTATTATTGTTCCCCCTCCCTTCTTGAATTTAAACAGATGGAAAAACACATTGTGGTGAAACGAGATGCGATTAGAATACAATGGAAGTCGGTGCATTGATGAAACGCCGTTGGAACACGTGTAAACGACGACGGAGGAGGAAGGAATACGTGATTGTGTGGTCGAGAGGTCCGGCGGAGAGACTCCCGCGGTGTGCGAGGGACTTAACTAAACAAAAAAAAAACTAGATTTAATAATAAGAAAATAATAAATCTTTATTCTGCGCGTGAACACATGACCAGTACCTCCCATTCGCTCCCAACCCACACCAAGAGGTCAAAGATCACCCGTTTAAACATTTTTAGTCAGGCGCTTATTTCAGGGAAGTCGAAAAAAAATCTGTTGTAAGATTGAAATTTGTACATCCGAATTTGGGAAAAGGAAAGAGTACAACAACAAAATCCAGATTTCTCACGCGCGAGCACAACAGCGTTAAATAGGATAAAAACGATTTAAATAAGTACTGTAATCCCCAAGGGCTAAAAGGCTAGGCTACACTGAATCTGCTCAGACGTTGATTTTACAGGCCCCAGATAAAGACCCCGCGCTCAGATGACCCCACGCATTTGCAATTTTAGAGCAAAAAAAAAAAAAAAACAAAACAAACACTACCTTAAATTAAATGAAGTTTTAAGAAGTAAGCACTCGCGCAATTTAAGTTTTAGGAAGTAGACACTCGCGCAAATGAAGTTTTAGACAGTAAGCACTTTACCGTAATTGGAGTTTTAGTCGTAATTCGCTTTTCAAAAGATATTAAAAAAGAAACGAACGAGTCTCATAATTGTAGCTACAGTATAATGCACTTAAACCACCTAGTCAAATCTTGTTTATACGGAATTCAATCTTCTAATCTTTTTCCGATCTCTTTTTTTTTTTTTTTTTTGGTTGCCAAAATATTATCTAAAAATTTTAATCGTTAAACCTCAATTCAAGATACCAACTGTTTTTATAATATTATTAAGCACGCCAATAAAAAAAAATCTTTCATGATGAGTTTTTGTATATACAATTTCTTTTAAAAAAAAATAAAATAAACAATGCCTCCTATGAGGTTTGAACTCACGACCCCTGGTTGCCAGCTGTAACGATACGAGACCAGTGCTCTACCACTGAGCTAAAGAGGCAGATGCAATTTTCCTCTCGCTGGGTACTTGTTAAGGCAAAATGGGCAGTTAATTCACTTCTTAAATTTCAAGCTGTTCAACTACATTTAACTTGTGTGTTTATCATTTAAATTAAAGCAACATGCAAACTTTACACAAGATTTTTACTTTGATTATTATTATAATAAAAATCGCAAATAAATTACGTTTTCAAACAACCACTTACATTATTTTATTAAAAAGCGCGTAGTGTAAATTCATTTTTGAAGCTTCATAAAACTTTGGTACAGACTCTTACAACTTACATAATACTGTAATTTTAAAAATTTCAAAAATAAAACTTCGCCAGAGTTTAAAACTTTACAAAATTATATTAGTTATTAAGTTTTTGTTAATAGTCTATTATTATGCACCGTAACATTGAGTTCGCACAATATTTTCTTTTTCAAAAAAATAAAAAGCAAATGCCTGCCTCTTGTGAGAATTGAACTCACGACCCCTGGTTACCTCATGATAAGGGCGACCTTACAAGACCAGTGCTCTGCCACTGAGCTAAAGAGGCGTTCACGCTTTATAGGGTCTTCATTGCCTTCCATATTAAAATTTATAGTACAATACTCTTAATTATTAACTTAACGGTAATAAATTATTCTATAATATAATTTTAAATTTCTCAAATATTAAACTTCTCATATTTAAAAAGCATATTTCGCCGTAACCATTCGGTTTTTTATATCCAAAAAAAAACGCGTTTTATAACAAGATTCCTTGTAAACTTCGGCGTTAATCTCAAACGCGAGGAAACCCTACAAAAAACCGAGAAATGCTTGGCAGAAATATTTTTTTGAACTAGCGTTTTATATTAAAGACCCAGTTATTATGTTTTTAGATGATTATTTAATCTTCTTAATTGATTTAGTCTATTTCTCTCACTAAAAAAAAAAAACTACCAAATCCCGTTTACAAATTGATAACAAGTTTATTAGCAAAACATAATTCTTTTCGCTATCTTTTAATTAAATATATAGCAATAAAAATATGGCGTGCAATAAATATTAATATTATCTACCGAGAATATAATATTTTGTCGTCGATAACCGATTTACCTATTGATCTTAATTAACCTCTATAGTATTTAAAAATTCAAGGTTTATCGTGTAATAAAACGACGTAAAGTGGAATCGAGTGTTGAGCAATTAACAGCTCTTCATAGTAGGCCTACGTTAAATGGTTAATCAACCAAGTTTTTTAAACGCCGAGAGACAACGTGTTTTCTATTCACTGATTCAATGGAATATTTGAAAAACCGGTATTTTTTTTTATTTTATTGAATTATGTAAAAGCCAAAAAAAATAACGTATTTCTATCACATTCTACGATCTTACGATGATGTTCAACTGACCTCTATTTACGTTGCTTCCTTCATTAAAATGCGAGTGATGACACCAACTTGTTATAAGACTCTAAGAGGTATTTATTTACCCGTTAAAGAGATTTTTTTACGTCGGCTGACACATTTTCCCTTCCATCCTTCAGACTTTCAACATCCGGATACATAATTTCCGATTACTTGTACTGTATTTCCTAATAACTTTATTACACTGTACGGTTTTTCAATTTTACTTCCAGGTGAAAATCCCTCGATATCCGCGGCACTCCGTTTATACAGCATTTTCTCTTTAAACTTAAATTTTATTTTACAAAATGAGAGTAAACTTATTATTTCCCTAACTATTTTTTTATTACAATAAATATATTGTATAACTTAAATTAATATAAACGACTCTTTCTCAAATTCAAACTTGATCTGCCGCAAATACCTCGATGTAACATTCGAATCCCTAAAACCAATAGCAAAATAAAAAGAAACCCATTCAGAACTCATATTTCAAACCCATAATATTAAATATGTACAGTAAAACGCCTCTAAACTGACTCGATCGGAATAATTGGAGGTTGGTCAGATAAGAGAGAACAGGAGGTCAGTTAAGAAGGGTTCTACTGTATTGCAGTGCATTACTGTTTACATGGTTTTGATTGACGAACGCAATCCAACTCGTACTCGCTTTCGTAGCTCACTCCATTATTTCCACACACAGGTCCACTATTTACAAGGGCGATGTGACAGGGCAACACATACCTCATCCTATCTCTCAAACTTATTTGGTTCTCTCCTAACAATTCAAATCCTAGCAATCAAATTCAGATTTACGAATAAAACTAACGCAGATAAATTCACCAAAATAAAAAAGTAATAATAATTTACCCAATGCAGCTCCATTCATGTACAATGTTAAAATAATGATAAATTTGATTAAGCGTGCCATTAACATAAGAGTTTTACTGTAATTAATATTTATATGACAACTCAAGACAAAATTGCAATGTTTGCATTTATTCACACGTTCGCGTTACATAAATCCGGGTGAATTAATTAAAGTTTTTTCTTACAAATACCTGTAATATTATTTTGCGTAAAGAAATAGCTTTTAAGTTGTATTCGTGTATGTATATTCTTGTAAAAATTTTAAAGTACCCGAAATTAAATAATGATAAAAATTAGTTTGATTATTAATATAAAAAGAATGTCTACTACTGAATTATTATATCAATAAAATTTGTTTAAGAAATTTTAACCTCTCTTGCCTCTCTCCCTCGTGTTAAAACAGTTTTTTTTAATTAAAGTTAAAATGTGTTAAAATATTAAAGTCCTTAGAATAATTGAAGAAAGGAATATCAAAACCGTAATATCAAAAAAGATCTCGTAAAAAAAAAAAAGCGAAAGAGATTAATATACATTTTCTTCCTCTTCATCCTCGTAATCAGTGGATGCGGTGTCGGAATCATTTGTTTTGATCACTTTCAAATGCGGCGACTTCGTCACCCTCGGGCCACGGCGTAAAGTCTTTTTTATGTCTTGGATTAACAGCGCGATACATTTGGCCACGAAACCCTTCTCGAACCAACCATCTTTCGCGTCGCAAATCTTTTCCCGGCCGTCATTTTCCCGAACTAAAGTTTGAACTTCATCTAAATAGATATCGCACAGCTGAAGGAGAGATTGTCTTCTCATAGGAATTACGCCTTTGTAATACGAATACTTTGCCTTCTAACAATTATTATTATTAAGACAATTTTTTAGAAAGTTTGAAACCAATAGAATTGGAGAACTTTTGCCACCCAGTTCTTTTCTTTTCAAATCTTTTTTACAAATCATCAAAGTTTTATCCCTAATGGATCTTGTAATGTTCGTTTTTTTTCCAAACAAATGACTTTGCCTTTTCGAATATAGTGGAATTGCAACCCCAACTAAATTAAATGTTTAAAAAATATAATATTAATTTAATATTGTCAACTACGAAATACAATACTGTACTGTTACAAAGAGAATCGACGATGAAAATAAGACTTACATCGTTTAAGTCTCAGATCAATCGTCTGATACATTTTGGCTTTGGGATCTTTGCTAGGATCGTATCCGAACTTAACAAACATGGTTCTCCAAGGTCCGGTGAGCATATAATACGAAACGTAAGACAAAATTACGCTAACGGTCTTGTCCGAACACTTGAGAATGCTCATCAACGCGAATTTATTCCAAACCGGACGTTTTTCGAACAACCTTCGCACTTCTTCAATCAATTTTTTACTCGTAGCATCATCTAAAATATTTCTTTCACACTCCGGAGTTGGTTTATCCGGAATTTCAGCGCTCGCAAACTTTACGTTTATGGCGAAACGACATCGACTTTTTCGAACTAATTTAAATTGAACGAATAAATATGAGGTAACTGAAAAAAATAAATACTATCTTACGAGTTCCGACTCTTTTAGCGGGATTTTCTTTCTCGGGACTTTCGTC
This sequence comes from Polydesmus complanatus, assembly GCA_034692225.1. Lineage (NCBI taxonomy): Eukaryota > Metazoa > Arthropoda > Diplopoda > Polydesmida > Polydesmidae > Polydesmus > Polydesmus complanatus. The sequence continues at coordinate 903 of JAQGAZ010001719.1, read as the reverse complement.
CGGTGTTATGGGCTCCCTCTTTCCAAAATCGTAATCGCAAGGCCTATCCATGCGAGAGAAAGCGATGGGAGGAATGAACATCGGAGCCGGCTGATTCATCCAAGAAAATGCGTGCATCGACGTCGGAGCAATCTGTTCGTAGGCCCCAACATAAGCACCACTTTCGGATCTCGTCATCGGGAGATATTGAAAATCAGCCATTGCTACCCAAACGTACCGGTAGAATTTTAAAAAAAAAAAAATCAATTCATAGTAAACATCAACCGACAAATTGTCACAAAACATCAAAATTCTCATTCTTTCAGAATGCAAGTTATAATTTATTATTTTTTTTTTTACATTTGAATCGATAAGTTGTATCGATGATTCCCAACATCTCTACGTTTAACTTTGCGTCACTTCCATCGTTTGCTCTCGTTCGTTTGACTCTTAATAAAATTCTTTTTGAATCGTCTCTATCTCCGTACATAGGTTTACAGTACACATTATCCGGTTGAAACCACAACGGTAATCTCAAACTCGGATTTTTAACTACCTAAAAAAAGTATTAAAAGAACTGATAATTTGCCTAAATAAGTACTGGCATATAACAATAAACATTTAATTCGTGCTAAGGAAAAAACTAATTACAGTACCCGAGATAATTTTTCAATTCCTCCGAGGGTTTTTATCATTTTATCGTCATTCTTAACTATCGCCGGATAATCCACGCCAACGTAAGACTTTTTTACATTCCATTCCACGTTGATTTGCTGAGACATTGTTTACTCATCAAAGTCGTCTCTAGAAATGAATTCTTGTCTTTACGATATACCGGACCTTCAAAGCTATTAGAGAGGTTGTTAAAAAAGAACGACGATAACGAAAACGATAACGAAAACGCTAAATGATGACGTTATCGTT